>VWZY01008407.1:507377-595704 GCA_013399075.1 Chloroceryle aenea
GGCGGCGCCGCTCGCCCGAGGAACGGCAGCGCCCGGCAGGCCGGGCTTAAAGGGGCCGCGGCCCAACTTGGGTCAGCCCGCCGACGGCCCAGTGGGACTCTCTGCCTCGCGTAGCCCACTGCGCGCAAAGCGGGGTGACCCTGCACCTTCCCTGTGCAGCCTGGGGACAGATGCCGGCCGCACCCCCCGCGCTGTGCAGAGCGGGGCGCAGGACTCTGTCCGGCCCTTGCGAGCAGGAACCGGCATGAAA
This sequence comes from Chloroceryle aenea, assembly GCA_013399075.1. Taxonomy (NCBI): domain Eukaryota; kingdom Metazoa; phylum Chordata; class Aves; order Coraciiformes; family Cerylidae; genus Chloroceryle; species Chloroceryle aenea. Next base: position 507,628 of record VWZY01008407.1, read on the forward strand.
AGCTGCCTTGTAACCAGCCCCTTGCAGGGACATCAGGTCGCAACGCACACCTCTGTGAGGGAATGACACTGGTGTACCCTAACAGCCCTCTCTGCCAGCAGCGGTACTGCCGCACAGCACCGCTTTCTGTGCTGTAGGCACTGCACAGTTTCCTGGCAGCACCGGGCACGCCCTTTGCCACACCAGATACAGCTGGAGAGAAGAAACCTGCACCGTGGTGCAGTGACCAGGGCCACAGTACAGCCCCTGCCCTGCCAGGCAGTGAAAGACACAGACGTGCGCAGCTATGTGGTGCCCACTCCTGACCTACCAAGGCAGCGACACAAGACCTCGCACACAGCTTGCCACACCACACAGCAACTTGCAGGCAGTCCCAATTATCGTATCCACCTGGCAGCGTACAGCAACACATGGAGAAACACATCAGCCTAACAGAGTAACAGAGCCTAACAGCCTGTACCCTTCAACACACGGTGTGGCAAAGCCACCCAACCTGCACGATGGGATGTCAGGCTCTGCAGCAGTCCCCAAACACCAGCTACTCTGCAAAGGTCGTTTCCAACCTTAATGATTCTATGAAAGTATATTTTGCTGTACCACATGGTATCGAGTAGTGCTCCCTGCATCTTACCTACCACCAGATCACACACAACAGGACAAACACAAGAGAAAGCCTAACACGATTTCAATCATAACAGATTGTCTATGCCTGGACATGTGTACAACTGAAAATCACCACAAAGCAAAGAAAAAACAATATAAAAATACCCTTAAACCACAGCATGACATCATACAGCACAGGGGGACTATTGCTGCAGTAAAAATAAGCACTCCACCAACTCAGATTAGCATTCGAAAAGGCATTCCACGCCCTGGGCTATATAACATAACCAAATGGTAGTACCAGAGAAGTTGTAGTGAAAATGGGCCAAAACAGCCTCAGATGGGGATTAAAGTAAACAGGGAAGTTTTGGGATGGGAGGGGGATAGAGCCATATAAACACCAGTAAGCAGAAAGTGTATTTGGTTCCTTAGGAGCACGCACAGGTGGAGCATGGGACTGCTGCAGTGGTAAACAATTCCTCATTGCCTTTTCAAATCTGGTCGTGTCTGCAACCAGCCTGCAGCATTTCAGTGCAAATCACAGGGAAATAATCTATTAAACCATATATAGAACTGCTTTCCCGGGGAATGTATGTGTGTTTGCATGTGTAAGTGCACAAATGTGCATCCCATATGCTTTGAACCAGAAAAAAAAAAAAAAAAATTCTTTTTCTCCTCTAGAGCAAAGAAGTAATGCAAAGCAATGGGAATATTCCGTTTCTTTAGGAAGCCCTGTGGGTAAGGTAGCATACTTTGCAGACCAGAAACATCCCCAGCATGGGGAGGGAGTACTGGACATGCTAGGGGCAGCTGAAAAGTTCCCTGGAGTCAGCCCATGGGATCATCCCAGACCCACTACTGGGGCCTGGCTGTCTCAGCCCAAAGCCAGCTCACCTCTGGCTCCCTACAGCAGAGTAGGGCCCAATGGTTTCTTGTCAGTCAGCACTACTGTAGAGCATTCATCACGCTAAATAATTATTCCTCCCAATGTCTGGAGGGAGCAGCATGTCAGCTAGGCTATGGAAATGAGTCACATGAAAAATAATAAAGGAAAGTGGAAAGGGAAGACTTGGTGTAACTTCTAGCAATTCCATAAGCTGGGTTTGTAAGGAGGGAACAGCTGGGGGCGTGGAGGGGGGAGGTGTGTTGTACCTGGAGCAAGGAGGCAACAGCTCCTCACACCTTCCTTTGCTCTAGAGAAATGATAAGGGGGAGCAGTCCCACACAGCAGCCTCAGAGCTGAGTCAGTGGGGATGGGAAACAGGAGTTCAAGGCAGTCCTCTCTCCCCCTCTCCCCCTCTCTCCCTCTCCCTCCTTCCCTCTCTTTCTCCCTCTCTCTCAATCTGTCTTCCCACCTCTCTCCCTCTCTTTCTCCCTCTCCCGTATTTCTTTCTCCCTTGCCCCTCTCTGTTTATGAGAAACAGGAATAAAAGTATTTAGGAAAAACGTGGTATTATTTTTCTGTTCTCAAGTTCTGAAATGTGCAGGTGACATGCACTGTAATTGGAGTTGGATGGAGCGATCAAGTGATATGTCTGGAAAAAATTAAAGACTTTTTGGCCCCAGTGCCATACCTGAAGCATAAGCAGCAGATTTCAAAGTGTCTATGGTTACGCTCTAAGGACCTATAGTTATTTCAGAAAGGAAGAAAAGGTTTTCTTTAAATGTGTGTGCTAACTGTCTTACAGAAACTGAGACTGCATTTAGTTATCACACATCAACAAGGGGTAGGGAAGAAAGGTTTCAGAGGAATTGCCAATGTGTTTACTGCCCGATAGTGTTTGTTTGAAAGTTATGCATGGTATTGCAAATCAGACACTGTTGTATTTTGGGTGCACTACACATTTGTTTACACTGAAACAGTCTAAAAGTCTTTGAAGCCAGCTGGTAACAATTAACACCTACATATCAAGGTGTTACCTGTAACTATCCCTGCATCTTCAGTCTGCACAACTTTCTGAAAAGAAACCCTTTATCAGAGAGCTGCTCATGGTATTTTTCTTCTTGGGGTGGGAATCAAGGAGGACACGGCATTTTTTTTCAAAAGTACATTCCTCTAAAGTAGCTAACAGTGCGACAACATAAGCTGTTACACTGGTGTGGCTGAGAAGCCAAGTATGGGAGGACAAAAGGCATTGAACTGGAATTCCATAAAAGCTACAGCCTGAGTTGCAAAAGGGTGAAAGAGCTGAAGGTAAGTTTTACTTATCACATCTCTACAGCATTTGCTCCTGCATGGGATCATCAGGAATTATTAGAAAAAAAATACTTCCCTGGAAAAAAGTACCCCCTGAACCTTTGAGAGCTGAAGGCTTCCAAACCACAAAGCATCTGCAGAATCACATACACCTGGTTTTGTTGGGCACACAAATTTTTTCAGAATCACGTCACTCATATCATCCTTTTGCCCACTTCATACTTACACAGAGAAAATTACACAGTTTTAAAAAAATTACTAACAATTTCTTGGTTTTACTATACTGTTGTGTATCTAAATCATTTTTCTATAAATCATAAATCTAAACCATATTTCATTCTGAGGAGATCATCATCCAGCTAATGCTGTAAGCAGCCTAAACTGGCTTTGCTTTGCCCCCCAGAGGACGACTTCTACTTCCTCCCTGCCCCAGCTGTTTGTTCCCATCCATTCCCTTTCGTGTGCCAGCACGCACAGTTGTAGGTCTGTGCAACGAGATGCTGTGGAAATTAATTTTTTTGCCAGATTAACTTTCAGCCAAATCAGTTCTGCAGAAACCAGAAAATCAGGAGAAATCAGAACTGGGTTCCCTAATGGGTTTTAAAGCCTATACTGGCCCAAGGGAGGGCATAGCACAGCAGACGGCAGCTTTTTTCTTTTGGTTCATACCAGCTTACAGTGCTTCACAGGGAAACCCTCTTGTACAAGTTTCAGACACAAATAGTTATACATATCCATGAAGTAATATTCATAATACTTATGTATCAGTTTTGTGAGAGGGGATGAGTTCATTGTCACTGGCAGATACTACTGTTGTCTTCCTCCCCTCCTATTGCCCTTTCCCACCTGTTGCTTCTTGGATATCTCCATGAGCCATTTCAACTCATCAGTCCGGTAGAAAATAGAATAAAAAGGAAAATATTGTTTTCTGTGTTGCTGACAAGCTAAAACTGCTCAGGGAAGGAACTGACACATCCCAGAGCAGACTTGATGGTGAGGGCACAGCCCTGCAGCTGGGAGCAAGAAGGAGAATGGACAAGACCTTCAGTTTCGTCAACCTTAATAAATCGTTTGCCCAGATGAGTGCCTTAGCTGATCTATCTCACTTTTCTTGTCACTTCGTACTACAACTGACTCATCTGGCATCCCTTCTGGTTCCTCTCCATACAAGCTGTGAGCTATCAGGACCATGCACTCAGTTCCAGAGCTCCTGAGAGCCAAACTGGAAACTCTACAGCCACAGCACAAGATGCTGACCAGGTGTAAGCTCACTTTACACCATCATCATCACTTGTGCTACATCTGCCCTCTATGTTAAAAGTGTAAGACTTCAATCTCATCTGTACTGTTTCACAGGACAGCAATGTGGTCACATCTCCATGCTTTACCCAGGAGAGTGTCCTGTTGTACAGAGACTACACCAGTAATGCAGCTCCACTAGCATCCCTGCCCTTCCTCCTGGCCTTTCCTGACCAGTAGTATTATTGCATTAGCACAGTGCCAACCAAAGGATTAGAATTTAAGACTTCTGAATTCATATTTTTCTAAGTTGAACGGCTCTTACAGTTTCTCTGTTATAGCTGGAAATTGCAATAAGGATAATCAACACTTTGCTTTTATGTTTACAAGGCTTTATCTAAAGACAGTCAGTAAATGTCAGTGATGATTCGCAAGTATTGTGCCAGCAGACATGGACTAGTTAAGCAACTTGCCTAAAAACACAATGGAATTTTTCCTGGTTTTACTGCTAAAAAGACAACACAAGTTTTGACCTTCAATTTTTGGCTCTGAGCAGCACCTCTTTCCTACACCATCACCCATTAGCCATTTAACTCTTTGACATCAGTAGCCAGGGCTGCCAAAGATGCTTTTAGAGCACTATTGTCTCAGCCTCTCTCCTACCGTTAATAAACAATGTAAAAGGAATACAGCAAATCTGAGTTCAGGTGCATTCCAAAAAGTCCTAAAAGAGCATTAACAGGTTATTATTGCAGGTATGTTTTGTTCCTGGTCTTCAGACTGGAATGGACTTGGGGATAGAGTTGAACTAGATGAAAAGAAAAAACTTGATCATTTAAATCAATTTCATAATCCCTGGAGATCTGATTTGTGATTTTTCAAACTTTTTTTTTGTTAACACAGTAAAATATATTTGTTTGCTACTTACTGAATGTTGTTACCAGTAAAGCCTTCAATTACTAAAGGAAAAAAAGGTCATAATTCCTGCTGTTTATATTTTGCATTTCTCCCAGCTTGGATAATGAAAATCAATAAAACCACTTTCACTGCCAAGTCTCAGTGGTACAGTGTTGGTGAATAATCAAAAGCAAACTAACAAACATTCTGGGGAACTGCAGTAGCATTTTAAAAAGTACAGTATAAAAAAATCTGTTTACAATCTATATAAAATCAGATTCTTGCAAAAGTTTAATTTGAACCTAATTTAAAGTTGAAATAATAAATAAAGGTATTGTAAGATAGACTTGAAAAGCAAGATGATTCTCAGTTTCCATTCATGATGCCACCCTTAGTTCACATCAAATCTTCTTTCTGTTCATATAACTATATTGATTTAGCTCAACAAAGAATTTTTTTTAATATCTGTGCTCTATAAGGATCTAAAAGAAGAGAGTGCTTGAATAGCCAATACTATACCCACTGCAGTATCAAAATAAAAGTGCGGAGCCAGATGGGAGAAATGCAGTTTCAGTTACTGTGGGCGGAATACCATCTCTCCCTCCCCCTTCTGATGAGAAAGGTCCCTTCTCCCTGCTACCATTCCAATAAAGGAAAGCTGGCAGAAACCTCTCATCAGCTGGGGCAGCCAGCAGGGCTGTAATAGCCTGTGCAGTAACAACTTCTGCATCCTTCCAGGTTCTATTGGCACCAGGTATACCTGTCAATATATGCACACCTGTAAAAGGCTGAGCACGCAGGAGCTGAACACTGAGGGCCAAACCCCACCCTGCAGTGTGGAAAAGAATGTTTTGATTGCATAAGAGCTGTTAATAACAAGCTTTGTTTATAGTGTAGGCGAAAGATGGCTCTGTCTAAATTGGTCCAAAGGATAGTAACATTCTTAAAAGTTTGGCAGGTACAGAAATTAGTCTCTCAAAAACCCCAAAGGTATTTTTGGAGTAATCCTGAGGGGAAGGGAGGAAAATCTAAATAGAGACCCAGGGGATATTTGTGTATAAAAGTTACATGTGTTAAAGATGTTTTTTAAATGATCCTCAGCCACAAAGTTAAGTAAACACCTTAATGATACAGTCACTGGGACTTACAAAGAGAGCAAGGAAAGCATTTTGAAGCTAACTTAAAGGCATAGGTGGATATAATCCCCTTATTATCTCAGAAAATCTTACTGTTGTATTCACTTTGACTACTAAAATCTCCTTCACTCCAGTCTCAACTTTATTTTGTATAAAGGGTGATTTTGTGGTCCATGACCAACACTAAGGTCCCATTTATCACTTCATGAGTTTAATTCTTTTTCCATGTGTGGTAAACACTGGCCAGGATCAACTGCTGTGCCAGGATGTCAGGATGTTTCCCCAGTTACATCAAGGAAGGGAACAAGGTGACCTTCTTCTCTGCAACAGCACAGAAAAATGCAGCACTTCGTGGAAGGGATGTCTTGTGTTAGCAAATGTTATCAGGCAGTGAGACAGTAGAGAGTCTGTCCAGCCCTGGGCTCTCCCTGATTCTCCATAGTAAACCTAAACTATGAACTGGAGGTTTCTTTATTGACTCTGTGATAATGTCATCTGTGTACTACTGCCTGGCATTTGGTCTGAGCCACTCTGCCATTATGATCTTGCTTGCTGTACAAATATGGTACACTGAGGGTATGTGGCAAATCGAGGTTAGGCAGAAGCACATAGGCTGCCCTGAAAATCAGTCAGGCTTAACTTTTTCCTTATGGGGATATTTTGACATAAGTTCTCTTCTTTTGAGCTAGAATGGAAAACAAAGGTCCTGCGCTTTTACTACACCACTGATCAAGGAGATTCGGGTTAAGATCTGACACAGAGCCTTGTGTTTTAAATACATATTTTAGAGCCCATGTGCACGGGATGCTCTCATGCCACATGACAGCTTTGCAGTGGTGATTTGCTCTCCTGACCACGAGGATGGATACTGTCATCTTCCTCTGGAGAGTGCTGCAGGCTCCAAAGGACAGCCTGCAGCTGCTGCAGAGCAGCATGCTACGTTGGCTTACTGATCTGAGCAACTGGGATGTTATGCTGACTCTCTGTTCTTCCCACCCTAAGGCTACTCCTGTAGCAAAGCAATTTATTCATCTCTCCTTGCTGAAAGCTGTGCCTAAAGGCACAATATGGCCTTTGATTATTTGAGGGAAAGAAAGAAGTTTTCAAGGGCCACCACTATTTCTATTTAATAGTATGTAATTTCCAGATTCTATTTACTTCTAGCTTTTAGCACTGATTTCATTTACTTTGGATTTCATTAGCTGTTCTGTTTGCAGCCATTGTTTGTGGCTGCTAACAAAACAGCGATACTTGCTTTAACCTGGCCAGTATATATAATTTTAATGAATGTATGTGATTTTAAAACGTCCATTTTAGCACAAAAATAATAAAAAGACCATTTGCATCACAGACGAATGTTCAGGTTTTTAAAAAGATTCTTATCAATTCTCATTTTTCTGTTTCTTTTGCCTTCTCCCTTACTTCTTTCAAGGCTATTTCATACTGTCCAGTATTATGAGCTACAGATGCTAACATTTTTTACCCCTGTAAACTGTGGGCTCCCAGAGCAGCCGGAGGGGGAACTCAAAGAGAGAGGAAATTTCAGTCCCCAAGATCACAAATCAATCTCTAACAATGCAACAGGCAGGAGAGAGGATTAATTGAAGAGAGATGCTGTGCCTGCTGCCAGCTGCATTACCTTCAGCAGCTGAAGGAGGAGGGTGTATAAGCAGCTGTTCCCCTCCCTTGACCACAAAGCTTTTACTTAAAAAGGATTCCAGAAGAAGGATTAAAGCAGGGCCCTCCTTCCTCTCTTTTGTTCAGGAGGAAGGGAGCATAAGCCCTTGGATACCAGCATCTGGGCTCACCTAGTAGTCCCAGCCTACTCCTATTTGCCTTCCCCTTGTACTTTGCCATCACAACTGAAAAAGACTGCTTGATGTTCCAGGAATGGCCTAGTGCTTTGCAGGAATATCAGAGCCTCCAGCCTGCTCCATAAATTGAACTCTGCTTATGTAGATGTTGTCTCCACAGATATTTGGGTCAGGCATGCTAAGCACTCCGCCTTGCCTTTAATGTCTTACCAAGGATGCTCCCTCACATGATCCTTTTTCCAGATGGTACCTAATCCTTGTACATATCCAAAATCCTCCAGCTATGATTTCTTGACCTCCTCAATGATGGATGTTTTTCTTTAGTGTATGCAGTACACAGTGTGCTTTCTGCTTCTACAGCACTTCACAGTATTTCCCAACAGTATTTCAAATTCTTCATTCTTTTCCACTGCATTCCAGCTTTCACACCTAAGGCAACAGCTGAACACTAGTGAGCCAAGCCAACAGCATATCACTCTGACTTGTGGTAACTGATACACACCTTCCCTTCCAAGAAGTAATTCATTCATGCAGATGTTTTGTCCAGATGTTTCTGGAATAATCCCAAATTCATTGAAGGGGAAATCTAAGCAGCAATGTCCTCACTCTCTACTATTGGAATCAGCTTCTGCTGATGAAACCTGAGCATCTCATTCACCATTTCTCTCCCCATTCCTCCATTTATTTACTTCAGTGCAGAACTCCTACAACACAAGGACTCCCTATCCTTTCACTACCAGATATGGAAAGGGTGGCCTCTATGCATCAGCAGGGATTTCAGCTGCCTCTAAAGTGTGGGAATCTGCTTCCTTTGGCTCCAGCTGGGCCACAGTAACCAGCACGAACATGCCTTTCTGACTCTTCAGTGCAATACTCTTCTCTGAGTTCTTACACTCATCTGGGGCCCCAGTTGAGGTGGCAGCCTATTATCATTATGATGAGTAATAAAACAACTATTACTGAGATAACTGGTGCTTTCAGGGCTGGTTTTGCATAGAACATGGCCAGTAGGCAGAAGAGGCCTTTCTCAGCCATCATATTTAGTGCTTTTAATGACAGATTAATCTTCCTATTAAAAGTTTTCCAATCAATAGTTAAAATTTTCCCTTATTTTCTCTAGTGCTAGAATTTGGCCCTGAGCATGTACAACTATTCAGCATTCTGGCTGCAAAGTGTATTTTGTTGCTATTTGTGTGGTATTCAATATCCTGTCTTTTATATTCTCGCTTCCTCCCCCTTTCTTTCCAAGGTGCCCAATAACATATTCTCCTAACAAGTGTATAATTATTTAGTTATTGCAGTGTTTTATGATTGCATTGTTGGTAATTGCTCAATATTGCAAGTGATTTATTAGTAATTGCAGAGTCTTTCAGATCTGTCTTCAGTAGTAGAACAAATAGTACCTTGCATCAATAGACATCAAAGCCTTCAAGAGGGATTTTTTTTTAATGATCTTTTTTTAACTATCTTTCCTACTGCAGCCCTGAGGGCTGGAGTTTCTTTCTCTTTAAACAACATCTCAAAATTTCAGTCCTGCCCTGCAGTGGAAAAATACATTACATCAGTCTTTGAATAGGGTTTTATTCTGTAGTCCAGCTATCACCTTCTTGTAGTTTCATCTGCTTCTGATAGGATTTTACTCTGATGATATATATTCAGACTGAGTAACTCCTTAGCCACTCAGATTCTTCTTAGAGCTTTTCAACATTAATTAAACTGCAAGTGGTTCTCAGATACTCCTTTCATTTAGGCCTTCTCATCCTGACTTCAGTGGGGATTCACAGGTGGAACAGCCGAGAATTCCACTTCCCTCTCATTAATGCAAGCCTTCTGGTCACACCTTGCCAGCCTTTGTGTAAAAAACCCTGTCATTTTATCACACCCTTCCTCCTAAGGGATTTCTCAGCTTTCCACCAGCTATAGCAACAAACTCAGGCCGCCTAAGCTTGCCTGTGTGGCAAACAGGGAAAGATTTTCCAGCTCCTCTCAAAGTGCCTGGCGCTGTGCCTCAAGTTTCCTCTGCCTGCCACTTACTGCTGCGGCTTCTCCCTGCCACTAGCGCCTGTTGAGAGCTCTGCTCTGACTTCACCCGTGTGAACACAGAGCTAGCAGGCAAGGCAAACTCTCATCTGCTTAACAGTTTGCATTCAGCTTCTCCTTGGTTACATCCACCCTAACCCCACCTCCCCCTCTCCCAAGCCTTTCAGCATGAGCTGGCAGCTAGCGTGAAGAGGCCACCCAAGCCATCTCTCTGAACAGCCACGTGTTTTATGGACGACAGGAGGAGCTCAGGGACACCATGTAGTGTCCCATCACCAGGGGTTACCAGTGCCTAACAAACATGCTATGCCCACGGCTTGATTTAAACCTGCAACACAAACTTCTGGCCACATTGGAAGCGCAGCTGGCTTCAGCAAAACACGTTAGCACAGGGATGGACAAAAAAGGAGAAACCTCAGCCATGTCCGATAGGTACCTGAGGACTTTTGGGATCTAAATAAACAGTGTATTTTTCTGACCTATTGGGCAGCAGTCCATACTCTGACATCTATCTGTAGCTGCACATTCGGGGCTTTCTTGAGTTATTGCCCTGTAGGACTAGCAAGTGCCTAATACACCAGCTACATAATCCCATGGCTGTAAATAAATAGAACCAAGACATAAATACTTCTACTGACAGTTTTCTCATTGTTCCAGTAACAAACATTTTTGCTTTGCTAGAGAAGAAAATCATTTGGTATTGAAGTCACTTGCTTCAAATGGGAACTGGGTTTGTCATGGACTCTTCTAAAACTTCCTTTGCAAGGGTCCCATGCTGCTGCCTGACCATATGCCTCCTGGGGACAAACTTACCCCAAGTCAGCTTCTGCCAGGCTGAAGGCAACCGGCTCAGGTGCTGTCACACAATAGAAGAGGCAAGGGATGAAATCCAGACACAGTGGAAGAGAGGACATTTAAAACAAACAAAAAAAAGAATTGCAACAATAGTCCAGAATGAAAACCTACTGTCTGTTTCATTAAATGTTACAGAAGGCAAACAAAAATATTACCTTTGCTATCATTTTATCAGGATGAGAAAGAGGAATCTGAAACTTGGGGGTAAAGTGCAAGTAATGTTCTTGTTAGCTGCATGCAAAGCCAAAGGGATTTTCAGAAAATAAAGTAAGATTGTATCTGTTTAGACAATGTTAAGTATATACTGAGTGCTGGATCTGTCTAAAAAAAACAGAAAAAAACAACTCTTATGGTTCTAGTCAATGCAAAACTAATGCCAGAGGCCATAATATTTATATTCAAAATAAGACACACTGTTTAATAATAAATAATATTTTTCAACTGTAATTATTTTGCACTGATATGTTTACACACATTGCAGAGATCAGTAAGGATCAAAAATAAATTCTCACACATGACTTAGATATATTTAAGCAGTAATTAAGAGACATGTCAATTTAAGCAAATATTGCTCTGTGTTATCCATTAACATCATGCTCCTTAGCTCCTCTTTAATCTCATAGGAGGAGAGCCTGGTTTTCAGAAACGTCAAAGCCAGATACCCTGGCCAAAGTTTGGGAAGCACCAGTGTTTATCTGCCACTTCCCTGAAGCACCTAACTTTGATTTTCCTTGAGACTTGAATATCTCAGTGATTTCTTCCTGCGATGAGAACATTACCCCAAAAAACTCAGCTGTTAAAGCCCACACGCTATACTTTGCCATTATCTGTGCACATAACTACAAACACAGAGGGGAACTTTTCATGTTGGCATTAGGAACAGCTTCTCACCCTTTCAGAACTTGTATGAAATGGTTGGCAAAATGCTCTTTTTGCCCTCTGCTAGGCTTTGGGTATTAAATACGCCCACTAATTCCATAAGGAAAAATGCAAACAAACAAACACATGCTGATTTATTTTTCTTACTGTTTCAACAGCTCATTCGTATTTTTAAAAATAGATTATGATCTGGTCATACTAATTTTGTTTGTATTTGGATTCATCATTAAATAACTTTGAACATGGAATAACCATTATTAATACTATGAAATAACATTATTGGTGGTTTTAGATGCTTTTCAATTAATGCAACAAAGAAAGAAATTCCTTATTTTCATTGTAACTGGCCCATGAAATCTTTCCCTCTTTCTCCATGATTTTTATAGTATGGATTTTTCATTATAAGGTTAACAGTTTTTCATCCATTTCCACAGTTTCCTGCAGCAGTTACAGTTTTGGTCCTGAAGTTAATTTTGTGGTTGCATGGAAGTCTGTTTCTGCAAGGTCTGGGTGCTTTTGGCAGGAGACTGAACACTTTCCTGCTTAGCAGGAGGATTAAGGCTTTTACAAGGTACTGTAGAATCTAGGAGTAATTTGTGAGAAGTTTTAATGGTGTTTTGTGGTAGCTTCGAGGAAAGGCATTCCAGCACTGCTGGTGGGCAGGCAGTTGACAGAGAAGGGGTGAACCCAAGAGCTGCCACCATTTTTTGCAACTACAAAAACTGCTACTCAAACTGCCCCTGCACCCTGGGTTTTGAATCAAAGATGCTTCTTTCAGCAGATAAATTACCTTCTTATCACCCTGCCTGATTTCCCAGTCCATGAAGAGTGTGAGATGGATGGACAGGCCAGGTTTGAGGTAGTGCTGCCTGCACCATCCAGATTTGCTTCACACAGCCTCAAAGGTTTCATCCCAGGTAGCAAGTGGGGTATGTTCCTGGCGGCCAGCACCCTCTGCCTCTTCAGCATAGCTACGGTCACGCAGCCTCCCAGCTCCCAGGCTGCCTCTGCAATGCTTGTAAATTAGAAACATCTTTTAGCTTCAAAACTGAATGCAGCAGGGTGGAAACCACTGGCAGAGACAGAGACAAATCCTCTGTTGCCATTTTGAGAGTCGGGAACACCCTCCAGCCAAGAGCCAGCTTCTGCCGCAGCCTCCAGCCAGCTGCGGGGCTCAGGTAATAATTTGCATTCACGAGAGTGCAGCAAGGATGGGAGTTAAGGCAGCAGAGACACAAGTGGGATTTACTGCACTTCCCCACCCCCCGGACTTTAAGGAGGCCGATTTCTTCTTCTTNCCAAGCTGACAGCGAGAAATCAGCTTGGGAGAGCCTCAAGCATGGAAAATTCCAGCTCTGTCTGCAGTTTTATTCAAGTCCAGGCTGTTTGAGAGCACAGGATTCTTTTTTCAGTGAAAATTTTGCAACTTCAATTACAACAGCTGTTACCAGGCAACTGACATAAATGAGAACAGTTTGAGTCAATGAAGTAGACAGTTTATTCAAGTTGCTTGGTGCCCAAATACCGTAATCATGAGAACAGTGTTAAATGGGTAAATAAATAGACAGGAGAGCCAAGAAGTCAGAGTGAGGAGTAGGTAAAAAAAATCTGACTGCAAGAGGTGGTAAAAGGTAGGAAACCAAAAGCTCACATGTAACATAGTAGGAACGGGAAGGGTGAGAAGCATGGAGGTCAGGGAGCAGCAAAAAAAAACTTGACAAAGAATGAGAGCCCGGAGGAGCTGCTAAACCAAGCTGTGTATGGCACCCTGGGGCAATGGTCCTTTGTCCCTGCTTTTTCCTCTGATTTTCCTCTGGTTTTCTGAGACAACAGCCCTGCAAATGTGTTCAACTCAGCTTTGAGAATGTTTGTCTGGAGCATGTGGCAAGGGCAACAGGTACTAGAGCCGAAGCCTTGCCTGGCTGTCATGACCAGTGTGGTATATAGCACCCATTACCTGATATTGGAGCAGCTCCAACACTGAAGGCACACCTCTCCCAGAAATTTTCCTCGAGATTGGGGTCTCATGTTGCCTGAAGGCTGTGGTAAGAATGGTGTGATGGGAAAAACTACTAGGATTACAGCTATGGGATAGATAGGTCAGAAACAGGTACAATTTACTATTTGAGGATACTGCTACTTGAACACTGTGCCATGCTTTGCATTCCCACACTTCAAAACAGCTGTTAATAACTGTAGAGGCTTTAGAAGAGAGCTCAGAAGAACTTCTGTAATACAAAACCTCCATTGTACCTGGAGGCCACCTAAAGTCATTGCAATGAAGGGGCTGGACCAAGGTGGTTTAGCAGCTATGTGGTGAAGACATAGAAGAGACAGCTCTTTAATTGAGCTGGAAAAAAGTGTAACAGGATCCAGTGGGCAGAAGCTTCATACCGCATTACCCGTGAAATACCGATAAAATAAAATAACGATTTCTCTATTAAACTTCAGCTCTCCTAAGGGAATGCATTACAGTAAAGTCAGTTTTGTGTAAGAAACCCATAGGTGTTGTATTAGGAGGTTTCTCGTGTGGCGCATCACCATAGGGAGTACACTTCAGAGACTGATGACACTATTTAATTATGCCAATGTGTCATTGTGTTCTTCGCATTACCTGAACAGGGTATTAATGCTCTGCCTCCCTGCACAGGAAGTTATGCATGCAAAATAGCATAGTTCAGAGCACAAGGGCAACTTCAAACAAACATTTGTAGCAGCACTGCATAGAAAACAGGTGTTGATGAGCAGTGATTAAGCACACAAACAGACTGTAATGATTAGAGATTTAGAAGCAATATATGAAAAAAACAAAAAGAGATATTTTATATTTTAGGTGCTGCAAAATGTGAAATATAAAGAACTTCTCTATGATATTTTTGTCTGCTGAAACAATTGAAACATGCTATGGAAGTGTTTTTTCTAATTTACCTGACAATTTTACATGGAAATGTTTGGGGTTTTTTTTTGTTTTTTTAGTAATCGAGACTTTTGAGGTAATTATGTATTGCCAGTCAGATAATTTACAGTCCTTTGAGTTTTTTTAATTGAAATTTGAATTGACTTAGCTGGATTTGTAATATAATATTTTGAATAATTTAAAACAACCTACTCGAAAGTTTTAAATCAGACTACTCTCTTTTTATAAAGAATTTCCAGGTGAATGCCTGCCACACTACAAGCTTTAACTGACTTCTTAGCGCTTTTCCTCATAGGATGCACTGTTCTCAGGAGATACTTGGAAAGAAGGGCTTAAGCACAAAGTTGTCCTGACGTACATGGATTGTGAACAATTTGGAGCCTGAAGTCTAGAGAGTCTCTGAAAGAAAGGTACTAAGTACCAATTTGATATCTTTGTTGAAGCTACTAAGAACACTGTGCCGGAAAAGTAGTACTGGTCAGCAGTATGCAGTCTCAAGAGCTGTAACCTCATTGTTAAGTTTTGAAGGGAAATTTCTGTTCAGATATGTCCATTTCCACAGCAGGGAATTCATTGCTGTAATCATTTGCCCCATCTGTGCTCCCTTCAGATCCATTATAGCATTTAGAACTATGTCCTTTTTTATTACTTCTTGCATTTCTGGTAGATGCAAAAGCTTATGAAACCACAGGGATAGCTTTGAAAATGAAGTATTCTTTTGTGATTGATGGTATACGGTATTCCTGCTCCAGTGGGTATATTTGAAATATTGTCAGGTTACTTTCTTTCCTTGATTTAGTCACAGTTTTATGGCCCTAACCTCAAAGCTAATGTAAACTTCTCCTTTGTTCAGTGGCAATCTCAGCTTAAGATAAAACTGCAAATGGGCAAAACTGAATCTCGTGACACTTAATACCACGTGTAAAGCCTAGCAGATGGAGTCAACTTACACACAAACATTTCAGTTTTGGTTAAAGAAACAAGCAAACAAGGCCTGCAAGTATTAGGGCCAGAGACTTCTTTAGTCACATGGTTTTACTGTGCTGTACAGGTTCAGAATCCAAAACAACATATTTCCTTCTCTTTTTTTGTTTTGTTTTGTTTGTTTGTTTGCATTTTAAGGCATTTTCCATTTCACAGGATCATCATGCTCAACTTTTGAGTTGTAACATTCTTTTACTTTTCTGAGGGCTTTTGTGGGCTTTCTGGATTGTTTTGTTTGGTTTTGGTTTTGGTTTTACCTGTGCATTTGTTTCAAGAGAGTCATCATTTCAAGGAAGTCAGACAAAATAATGAGTTACTATAGTAAGGGAAGATTTATAAATAAACCACTCTATTTATGCATGCCTACATGACAGCTAAAGGCTATGCTGTGAAACAGTGTAACAGAACAACACCCGCAGCAGTGCATTTGCACCTGCCTCCTCTCTGCTAATAGCTGGAATCAACCTTTGCCAAGCTATATGACCCTTCTTGCCCTTCTTCAGCTTCTATCCTAGAGCAAAAGTCAGTGAGAGTCACTTTGCCTTCAGTGTAATGTAAATAAAGCTCAGTTTATTAGAAACAAAGCAAAACCTGTCATACCCTTTCCACCAGCCCTGTGTCAAACTAGCAGTTCCCACAAAAGACACCACTCCAGTGGCAAAGACCCTTCCATCTCTGCTCTCCTTGCTTAGCTCTGCTGCCTCAACTCTTAAGACCACAAGCTTCACTCTAGCCAAGTTCTCATTACCTTCAGCAATTTTGTTACTGCTCCACTGTACCAAATTCAGCAGCTTTGTCTTTTCAGGCCTCTTGACTTTGAAGATAATTGTTGCTACTCTGTTTCTCCTCCATAGCACACTCCAGTTTAAAAGAAAGAAATGCAGGCTGCTTCAGAAAAGCAGGCGCTACTGACCTCAGTGCTGTGGGTGCTGTCTCGCCGTCCATGCCTGTACAGCACACTGCAGCAGAGCGAGGGACAAGGCCCACCGGCGAGGGAGCAACTAGCCGGAGTAGGGGATGAGATGACTGTCACTGTGCTCCCACCTTGCCAGATGAACCACACTTGCACGGTGTTTTCCTGTGGGTTTGCATACAAATGAGAGTAGGGTACCTAAGCTTGAGCCCAGCACAATTAGCATTTATACAGATTCAGCATCTCTCTGCCTTTATCTGTGGGACATGCTTCCAGGCTCCCTCAGAGCCCATGAAGTTCACAGGTAAAAAAAAAGATTGCTCACATGCCCGTTTTTACAGGTGTGGGAATGGGATGCACACGCCCCAAGGTCACACTGAAATTTCTGAGGAACAGCTAGGAACACGTTCCATACCCAGTTTACACCCACAGGCTTAGCCAATAGAAGAACTTTATTTGGTTCACTGATGGATTTTTTACTGTTTGGAGAACACCATGCAAGTGCTGCTATCTTTTCCCAAATTCAGCCTTAGTTGTGCACCCTTTGCACCGCTCTGAAAGGCTGACAGTGCTTGTCCTGCTTTTTCCCAAAGATTAGAATGTCATCACTTGTGGTTAAGAGCTTTGGGAACATGTTAAATTACTTTTCTGATGTTATCTTTACTTTTTTTCAAGAGCTTAGCATATTCCAAACATTAATCTTCTGTGTTGACTTGAGGCAACGTGACCAGAAAATACTTTCTCAGTTAAGATTGTGACAGAAAATGCCAGGCATTACTTAAAAAATAAGTAAATAAAAAGGAGTCACCCTTTCTAGAAGTCTTGTTTCGCATATACATTTAATGAACCTGCTAGTTCAGCCACAACACTTTTCAGTCTTTACAGACATCTAGCAGAAGTCATTACAGTCTAAGCACCAGATAGTTTGCAGAGTGACTCGGTTTCACTGAAATAGGGCATCTATGGTAACTTTATGAAGATAGATACATAAAACAGTTTCCAAAGAAAACTGTTTCACAATATACAGTTTAACTTTCAGAAGCACAGAACATTCCAGAAGGACTGATGGAAGAGGTGGGTCCCCTAAGCCTCTGAAATTCAGACCTTGCCTTGCTGCTTCCTACTCTGCATGGGCTTCTGCAGCCACTGCTCTGCAAAGTGCATCTAAGACCAGTGCCAGGTTGGTAATGGCTGGACTGGCAGGGGGACCGCCCTACTCAGCAAAGGCAAGAGGCAAAATGGAGACCATATATCATTTGAAACTACTCTGCATCTCAACTTCTGCTTGAATGTACAGCTGCAGAGGAGTAGGCATCCAAAAGATTTCACAACTTGCATTCCTGGGGCAATAGGCTCTTATATCAGGACATCAGAATCTGGGGACTTGTTAAATTACCCCACTATAAATGCCAGGCTTCAGCAGGAATGACCCAAATGTGCATCCTGCTCCCACCATGTTTAGTGCTTCATATATCATCAGAGATATTGACAGTTCCTAAATCCTTCACACTAAGGACAGCAGACTTGAGGCGTACACTCAGCCAAGCAGAAAGAAGCAATTCTGAAGATTAACAGCCAAAGCTGGCAGTCCTTCAACACCCATACTCTATCAAAACTCCCATCAAAATCAATACAGTTTTAAAATGGGGACTCAATCATACTATGGCTCAGAGTAAGGGGGCACAATCACAATCCCAGAGCAGACCAGAGTTGCTGAAAGGTCCTGATGCCAGTTACTATCTAGTGGTGTGAAGCTTGTGCATGTCAAACTCTTGTGCATGCACACTGAACCCTATATAGGTCTCCCTCTGTTAGACTAAAAGCTCAGTATTATAAGCTTATGTGCTTACAGGCTTGTCCTAAGGGGAAGGAACCATCCCTTTTGCCTGTCTGGGGTGTAAGATGCAGGACTTTGATCAATATAGGTGTACTAATAAGGTTTACCCATGCTCACAAACAAAAAACCAAAGGATGTAGCAATGCTCATATGCAGCTTTTCCCACTATGCTGCTACTTGCTGTTCAGGAAGGTGATGCTCAAGATTGATGGGACTTTATGCTTCCCAGTGCACCCAAGCAGAGCACCATGTGACCTAGATGCAAGGAAGAAAATGCAGAATCAAGGTCCTGCTCTCTTTCTTATGCTTCACAGGTTATTTTCCACACATATCCTCAGGTGAGATGGATTTCCTCGGAACAGCATGTAACTAAACACTCTATTCAGAGATGTTGTTAATGCACAGTGGATAGAGGCTACCATCATGGTCAGTGATTGCCACAGAAATGGTCACAAAACCAGCATTTCAGTGGGAAGGTAAAAGAGACTCATTACAGAGCAAGCCCAGAGAGATCAGTGCAGTCAGTACAGAAGCTCCTAGAAGTGGATCTGCATGTAGTAAGAAGAGGATGCACACCCCTTGCAGAGATGCGCACCAGAATCTCATATCCCCACTCCTCCAAATCAGCTGGGTAAGAAACTGTTAATTTAATACCTCAAGTTTTGGGTTAGAATGATATAATTCAGTGGAGAATAGTTGACTTGAGATATAATCCCTGTGATTGAAATGCAATTGCTGCAAGGGGGAATTTCTAATAATAAAATGGTTTGTGCAGTTTTGCTAGTATCACGTTCATATCTGAAGTAACACAGACAATGTCAGGTGCTAAGCCAAATGCAGGGGTGGTTTCACTTAAACCTCGAGTCTAAACACCTCCTGGAAAGAGAATAAATAGCCAGAAAGTGCACAGGTAGCTTCGAAAGAGAAATCAGCAGAAAAAGGTAGACAGTCAACAGAGGAAACGTCAGAGAAGTGAGCAACACAAGCAAGAGTGACACCCACCTCCTGAGAATGCATCTGTTCCATCTCACATGCAGTGTGTATATTTGTCTGAGAGGTTTGCAGTTCCCACATCCTGCTTTTGTATGTTTTAATGTTTTAGCAGCTGAGTGACCCCACAGGCATCTCTGCCAACTATTACAAAACAAGACACTGGGCATACCTTCCCTCCCTTCCTGCTAGGGACTCGGTGTGTCTAGGACACAGCTATTCCCAAGGATAAGGTGGAATCACTAGACAAATACCAGCTGTGATAGAACTTTGCTTTCGTGTTTTCTTTAATGTCCCTGAAACACATAGTGCAGGCTTTGCCTTGACAATACAGTAAAAGCACAGGCATGCAGCATGTATAATTTAGAGGCTGAGGTTTTGGCCTCCAGTGTCTTGCTTTGCTGATGATAATCCACTTGACAGGGTGGTTTCTTCCCTAAATGATTCAGCATATCACATCCCTTCTGTCCTGCTTATTGAAGGAGAAAATAACTAACCAAGAATAACTAACTGAAACAAATAGCTTGTGGGGTCAGCAAGGAATCACAGGGTTTGGTTCCCTCACAAGGTTAAGTGACCTTGCACGGGGCATGCAGCCCTGCAAGAAGGCTGTTTCCAGTCATGTTTATTTTACCCAATTGGGCAGTGCTCCGCCTTTCTTTCGGGGCCGTGACTGTCCCTGTTGCAAATGACAGTTTTTCCACCCTCTGTCCTGGTGACCAAAGGTTGGGACATGCCCTTCCCTGTCCTGCTAAAGTGATTTTACATGTACATGCATCAGGATGTATCTAGGGCCCCATGGATACACCTTGCAGCTTTCAACACAGACAGTGCTGGGGTCAGGCTGTGAGTGGCTGGAGTAGTTCATATACCCTAGTAGCTGCTATATGGCTGTCTCTAGAGAAGAAAGAACATATAACTGGCTCCAGGGTAACAGGTGAGCTGCTCACACTGTCCACATTCAGCCCAGGAGCCTTGGAAATGTCAGTCCTAAACTGGTGTGTTTCTCACAGTGAGCCTTGCCTTACTTTCCTATGCCTTCATGTCTGCACAAATTAAACCTTTTGCTAAACTAATATTTCAAGAAAAAACACATTCCCCTCCCACTTCCTATCTCCTCTCAAAAGACCAATGCAGAAATACTTGTGCTGAGCAGCATTAAGTGTGTATGTGTATGCCCCAGAGAAGCCTCATCCAACACTAAGCAACTCTGCCGTCTTGAAGCCTGAGGCTCCTGGGAGCCCAGCTTTGGCAATCTATTTTTGAAAACACTGGTTTCTAGTCTGTGTTTAATAATTCCTGTTAGCTGTATCTCCACAGGTGACCCAGATTCAGAAAGCATCTTTGTTTTAGATTGTTATGCACATATTTAAAGATGGGCTTAATGGCTTTCTCGGATCAAGGCCACATCAAACAGTTTTGTTACCGGAGAAGGAATGATTGCCTGCATTTGAAGTAGTTGTGAACATCACACAAGGCTTGCCAACAAGGTTCAGATTCATCCAGGGATTCTCTTGGTTGCTGCTTAGCCACTTCAAATGCACATCTGACAAAGACATCAATTTATTATTTTTTTTCTCTTTTAAAAATACCTGTTGGAGTAGGTGTGCAATATTGAAGGCTTCAGCCTGTCTCATGTGATTACTTATTCCTTGACAGCAGCAGGATTAAGGTACAGCGTAGCATCCTCCTTGTGTGGCATCGTGGTCCTCACAGCCACAGAGGCCCCAGCTTTGCCACATTTCCTACAGTTTTAGAGAACTGTGCCAGACTGAGGCATCAATTACAAGAACTGGAGGATGGTTTGCTGTGTGATCTTGCTTACTATAAGCGTAAAGCTAAATCTAGATATTTTACATTGAGTTTACTCTTTAAACTAAATGAATGGTTCTTCCACTCACCTCATATTCCCTCTGACTGTTTTCCACTGTTACACAATGGACTTGTTACATAGTGAAACCACTGTGCTCCAAATTCTTTCCTTTCATATGATATTTCAATTAGACTTCTTACCTGGCCTTATGCCATTTCTTAACTGTTTCAAGGTGTGGGTAGAAGCCTTTACACACTCCCTAAAATAGTACATTTGCAAATCTAAACAGCTAATATTCATGCCAAAATATTGCTGTACTCATTGCTGAACTTTCCAAGGGTGCATGAAGATAGCTACCAGAAATACACTGGTGTGACAATTGGCTGCAGGGTGTGTTTTGGCAACAAAAGGTGATCTGCTAGTTAAGTTGAGAAAGAAGCAGCAGAGACTATCAGAATAGAGGGTTTTTACAGTACTGCTGTCAAATTGTAAAGTAGCTGAAAGTGTAACTTCACCTTTACAAACTCCATTTATTTTTAGTTTTGGGAATTAATATACAATGTGCCACAAATTGGCAGAGAGGAGGATGTCAGGACAAGGAAAGGATGAGGTTTTGTTCTTTCAGTATAGAAATATTTCCTAATGTCCAATCTAAACTTCCCCTGGTGCAGCTTAAGCCCATTACCTCTCATCTATTGCTTCTTACATGGGAGAAGAGACCAACACCCACCTCACTACAACCTCTTTTCAGGTAGTTGTAGAGTGCAGTAAGGTCTCCCCTCAGCCTCCTCTTCTCCAGACTAAACAATCCTAGTTCCCTCAGCTGCTTCTCATAAGATATGTTCTTCAGACTCCTCACCAGCTTCATTGTCCTCCTCTGGATCTGCTCCAGCTCCTCAATGTCTTTATTACACTGCAACACCCAAAATTTAACACAGTTCTCAAGATGCGGCCTCACCGGTGCCAAGTACAGGGGCACCATCACTTCCCTACAGCTTCTGGCCACACTATTTCTGATACAGACCAGGATGCCGTTGGCTTTCTTGGCCACCTGGGCTCACTACTGGCTCGTGTTCAGCTGGATGTCCACCAGCATTCCCAGGTCCTTTCCCCCCAGGCAGCTCTCCAGCCACTCCTCCCCAAGCCTATAGAAATGCCTGGGGTTGTTGTGACCAGTATGCAGGACCCAGCACTTGGCCTTGTGAAACTTTATAGAACTGACCTCATCCTACCAATACAGATTTGAACCAGTCTCCTGACATTCAAAATGTTTTTAGACATTGAGGTACTGAACAAGAGGAGAATAACACCACTACTGCATCCTTGAGCAGTTGTTGAATCTCAGCCTTTGTCTCCTCTTTTTACAGATTTTTTTTTAATTGATTTAAGTGAAATTTTGGGGAAGGAAAAAAAAAATCTTAAGTAGGACAATAAGTCTTATCTAAACCAATTTAAAAAAAAAGACAATTTTTTTTTTTAAATCAATTATTCATTTGGCCCTAATCATGAAGATATTTTTTGAAGTCATCATTTTCTACAGTTACAATGTTCCAATAAATTTACAGGTGCAAATTTAACTGTCTAAATCAGCATCCTGATCCTTTGCCATGGCTACAGAGTTGCTGAGAAAGCTGTAACTACTTTGGAATATTGGATTAGATTCTGGGACTGAAATATGTGAATGCAAGTATATAACTAAGCCTGAAAATATTAGCCTACAGGAATAAACATTGCATTTGTGTGGCTCTTTGCACATTTATTCAAAACAAAGCCATTTTTCCATGTGCATCTTTTGGCTAACTCAGAATATTGCACAGTCAGAACCTGGGGGGTGGAATGTGTGGGAGAGGGAGGAATGATTATGTTATGGCCCTCCTTATGAGTCTTAGCCTCAAAACCACAGTCACTTACACTTATTGATGCCAAGAAGCTTACAAAAGCTATTTCAGATTGTTACAATTCACTGCAAAATTGAAAACATATTCACTTGACTCCACCCCACAGCAAGATAATAAAATAAAAATTTCAAATGCAAAAGTATTAGAAAATGTGATACACAGCCTCTGCAGTTTCATGCATGAAATAATGTCATCCACCCCTGAAATAGCCTCAAATATTTAACCCAAAACTGAGAATAACTGGGACATTTTGATCTATCTGTGGGCAGGTCTTAAACTTAAGACTGCAAAGTGAGTCTGTAAAGTTTTTGCTAAGTAAACTATGGTGTTGTATTGAATTGAGCTGCATGAGTGTGAAGCTAGATGAACTCAGCATACAATAACACTAACTTTTTCTTTAATAATTCTCTCCAAACTGCTGCAGTCAGGGAACAGTTTATATTAATTCATGGGTCTGGGATACTTAAATAATATTAATGCCATTTCTACTTCAAAGAGTGTGTAGGTAAACCAAAATATGTTTAATTTGTTCAAACACAGTTATTTTTTTGTAATTTACATTCACCTTCTCATTTTATGAAGGAAATTTGAGTTAATGCCATTCCCAAATTGTAACACGTAAATCAGAACCTATTCCTGAGATCAAGACTTAACATATTAGTGTCTTTTCCTAGAGAGGCATTCCTTCTCAGTTTTAATAACACATGACTACACAGCTACGGAGCAAGGAAGGAAAACTTATTGTACATATGAAAAACAGACAAAAAGAAACTTTGAGGAAAACTAGTTAAAATGAAAATCTCATTCTATTTTCTGCCATTTCATAAAACATGCCCTTAAGCTGGACTATGGAATAAAATAAATATGAATCTTATTTTATATTATTATACAAGCTTTCATCTCAGGAACTCATAAAGAAGTTCAGCAGTGTCACAATAACTTAGTGGCATTGGTAAGTATTACTGTCCCCAAGAGGCAGGGGGTTACGTTGTGGGCCAACCTGAGGCAAAGCATCTCTCCTCTATTGAAATGGACATGTCCAGAGGCTCAGCTACAAAAGTGCTTCCACATGTCTAACCACTTTTTTTCCAGTTTATGGCAAAATCAAAACACTTGATCAGCCTTACAAAAAAAAACCAAACCAAACCAAAAATCCTATACCACTACTACAGTGACTACTACTACCGCCACTAATGATAGTAGTAATAGTCCCACCCTGAGATAATCATAGTTTTCAACTATGAGGCTTTTTTTGCAACAGTAATGTTTAAAGCTTTTTAACCATCTAACTGTAATTTATTATTTGTTCTAAGAATTTAAACATATCAAATGACCACTTCTTTCCAGCCTTCTTCTTTAAAAACTCTATTCTCAGTAATGAATATTGGCAGATCCAGGGTTAGGACAGGACACTTTTCCTGCTTTAACCTGTGGCAGCTGCTGGTTTTCAAGGCAAGCACCTGCCTGAGAAGTGTGGACCCATGGCTGGGGGAAAGGAGCTCTGCATTGGGCCATGCAGCTTTACAGGAAAATCCCCACACTTGGAGCAAGACAGTGAGTGACCCAAAATGATGGCAATGCAAAGGGAGTGGCAAGTCCTTTGGAGACACACTGCTCCCTTATTTCATGCATCATCGAGGCTCTTAGAAGGGTTCTTCAATATCCACAAGAATTTTGCTTCAGGGACTACTACAGAAGGTAGGAATTTACTCTAATTCACAGCCATGTTTTATTTTCAATGCTTTCAAAAGAAATTGTAGAGAGTCACATGGTTTAAGGCCAAGGAGTCTTCAACAAATACCTAATCCAACCTCCCACACAATCAATTCCTGCTGTGCGTACCTTCCCCCAGCAATACATGAACTGTGCAACTTTTATAACAAGAGCTATATAGTGCTTCTTTTCTTTCCAGAGAGCCTTAAGGCGGACAGATTATGGATGTAGGCCTCAGAAATCTCTACGAGGTAGCTCTTACTCAAGAAATGAAGGTGAAGAAAAAATGCCACCAGTCAGATCGGAATTTTGTCACTGTTCCCTATTAAATGAGAAAGGAGAAGGAAAGATCAAAACTGTCAAATCCATCCCCTCCTAGTTCCAGGCAGATGCTTTATAGCTTCCTTTCACTTTGGCAACCCTTGTACAGCTTGTCATGATAATAGTTTTTAATCAAATTCTATCTGTGGTGATGCGAATGAAGGGCTTGCTGCGCACAATTGAGTTACCATGCTCTGCAGGTCTTTCAGATGTGGCCAGATATTGTATCTTTTCCTGTTGTTCCCATCCGTAAACTTTAGGTTATCTATCAGTGCCACAGCAGATAGTTTAATGTAGGCTGTGGAGTCGGATATTTCTATTTCCTACTAGCCTCATAGTGACCCTGTGGCCAATGGCAGGCAGGCTGCAGCTCATTTTCATCTCATAACCCCCAGTACACAAAATACCAAACTGAAGTGTTGCTAAGGGTCAAGCCAACTGCTTTCGCATGTTACTGCAGAAAGAGGTCCCCAGGTGTGCTTGTTCATTGCCTTTCTCTTCCCTCTACCTGCAAACGCCGTGTGGACATGACATGCTTGATGCAAAAGACCCTCTTCTGTCTGTGAGAGTCTTCAGTGACCAGCCTACACTGCCTGAATCTCTCAGGGTCACACCTTAAACCTGTTCCAGGCTAGATTTCGAACTTCTCAGGTGAGGAAATAGGGAGAAATTAAATCATGCATTACCTTAGCTGAGAGCACGGGCCAAAACTGACTGTTACGTAGTTTGAAGAGCAAGGTGTGGGAAGGGCTGGACAAGATGCAGGCTTGTCTACCACCTGAGGTTTCTTTTTCCTGATGGACATTTACAAACTATATATGAATTATTCTGTGTTCATTACGACAGAGTATGTTCTAGCACCCAGCATATAAAATGTTAATGTACCAGGAAGTCAGCGGGGACTGTTTTCTTAAGACAAGTTTACCTTTTCCAGATTTCAGCTTCAGGCCTGTTTTTAAAAAGCATGACTTTGATTTCCTCAAAACTTTAGAATGTTGCAGGGCAGGAACAAACCAAAAAAGCTGTTAAATTAATGAAACTAGAGATGGGGGCATATTTTACAGCACATTGAACCATGGATAAAAAGTGTAAATTAGGGAAAAATAAGAGACTACAGAGTGCTTATACAGTCAATCCAATGCTTTCCTGGCATCTTAAAAAAAAACAACTCATAATAAATGACAACTCCCATCCCAGAGCAAAGCAATCATTTAAAACTAAATTTACATTGTAATTAGCCTTTCAAAAATGCAAAGAACTTCTAAATAGATGTCCATTAATAATCTCACTGCTGTTAGGAAGCCTGTTACACCCACACATGCTACTTAATTAAACTCAGAGTTCCTCATTCATACAAACACACGATTATGAAGAACAGGTGGTTCCTAATCTGAAGGTAATGGATAAGTGAATCTCTGTACAACTCCAGAGACTCACATTATCTCATTTATTGTTATTTCTTGTACCTTTGAAGATTTCATTTTAAGCTCAGTTTTGTTTTTCTCTTACAGCCATGACGTAGTGTATCTATAACAGAATACATGTTTGCATTTTAATAAAATGACACAGATCACTTTCAGAGCCATTAAAACTGCTTAAAATGAGCTCACCAGGTAACCTGTAATGTGCTGCATTTTTGATGTGACCACAGGACTATTGTTCACTCAAACACATACAGCACACAAGAGCTTCAACATTTGGAAAACATTAAACCTTTCCTTCTCTCTGGGCTTAAGAAACTTGAATTTCCAAAGAATGACTTCCTAGGATTGCCTTCTTACACAGCAATGAGCCTAAGAAATGCTTTTGAGGTGGATCTAAAGGAAAGACATGAGGACAGTTTCCTACTTTTATGTGGCCTGAATAACCTCTTCCTGCATGGACTGGCCATTTGCAAGACAAGCTCCACTTCCATCAAAAGCCTCTGTGTTGCAGATGATAAGTGTAGTGATGGGAAGGCTGGTGTACAGCAAGGGTTTCTAAGGCTCCCTGCAGCTGGCAAGGCCCCTGCTGGTCCGTAGGACATTGAGAGCATTCTTAAAAGAATCAGTAAAACTTCAGCTGGCTGGTGGGAGAGCTTTGTACTGTCAGAGGAGTAGGGGAGGCGAAGAGAGAGGAATCCGGAAAGAACAGAGGTGGCCAACAAAGAAAGTCCATAGTCTTTGTGCCAAGCTGCCAGACCTACACTCAGCCAGCACTCTGCTCTGTAGGGATACCCAGGTTGTAGAAAAAAAATCCCATAGCACACCCAGGATAGCTCCTGGTGTTTTGCCAGTTCCCTTACATGTAGTCACAGCGTAGTGGGAAGGCAGGAAGTGAGCTCAGGCCTCAGGCTGTGCAAGTGTTGCTGAGACAGGCCCCATCTGAGCTGGCTCTGGACAGAATTACTGAGGATGCCCCTTAATTAATTACTATTCAGTTTAATTAATTAACCACTTGCCAGTTTGTCTGGGGGTTGATAATGTTCATGGGCTGCATAATGTAGACAGAGAGTTTTTTGCCTGGCAGTTTATTCTAAAGACAGCACAGAGACCTAGAGGAACAGGTTAGATTAGAGGGAGGTTTTACTGACACCTTCAAATTTTAAAGCACTTTATGTGGGGTATCACTGTCCTCAGCTGACTGTGCATGAAGTACTAGAAGAAAGCAAGGCAGAAAAGAGCTGTGTCTGTGACTCAGGTTTCCCAACACCCTATTTACAAGATAAAAATTGCTTTTCTTGAGCTGAGGTCTTTTTGTAGGGGAGAATTATTTCAGAATTTCTGGTGCTGCAGAAAGTCAAGTTGCATCTCTGTACAAGGGGATGGCATTAATAACTTCTATACTTATCGTTTAGGATTTGGAGGTTCCCTTGGAAGGCCCAGAAATGAAGAGAAGAAAGGCTGAGACAGCTCTCAGACTTCACCCAGAAAGGCATCACATTTGGCATTTCAGCTGTGCAAACTGCAATGACTAAGTCAAAACAATGAAGCATTTCAAGAACAGAGACTATCCATAGCAGAAACAAATGGGTCTTTTATACACAATTCTAACAGCCATCTAAAGAGAAAATATAATCACAGTATAATCAATGAACTGAGTAATATTTACTGGTTGAGTGATGAATGGCTCTCTCTGGAAAAAAAGGATATTTTTATGTATGAATTTTGACAGCTAAGGTAGCTGTAAGATGCAGCCTGAAATAGATAGCCATTTTATTTTAAGAAAGCTAGATGATTCAAGTAGTGCAGGCAAAGACATATCAACTCACACCTCTCCACTAACAGTTTATTCACTACCCTACTGTTTCTTTGGTTAAACTCTATTCTGCCTCTCACTGTTACTGAGGCAACTTCTATTTTTTAGTAAAACTTTATTACAAGGCTGCTTTTGAGCAGAAAAGACAAAGAGGTTAAACCGTGCTGTTACAAGTTACTGCCTACCAGCTGTCAGTGTTCACAACAGTGCACAGAAGAGGATAGAATAAGTTGTGTTGCTCTGCACAGCTTAGGCTAATTTATGATCCTTCTGCATGGGCAGGGCTAGATGTGCACACCCATGTGTCTATGTGCCATGCCTGCAGTTTAGCAACAAGAGGTGAAGATGCCATTAGTCACCTGTGTGTCAACTTCACAAGAGTTGCTGATATTTATGTTCTGACATTATCCCTTATTTGCATTTATGCAGCAGAGTATTAATATAAAATAATCTGTCATACGGAATAGAAAAGTGCTCAATCACGTAGCTGTGTCTTGGGCAAGAGAAGAAGAGATGTACCATAGGAACCACACACATACACAACTGTGTGCAGTATACTCTGACTGGGCCAGACTGCAATTAAAGGAGATGGTTTCTTTGACTATGCTCTCTCTGAGTTAAAGGTTGTTGGAAGTTATAAAGGCTGCTTGTTTTTTATTTTTCTGGGGAGGAAAGGCGGTACTCAGAGGTACTTTTCATACAGTTATTCTACAGGCTCCTGAAAGCAGGCATTATCTGTTACATGTCAAGAAGATTAAGGCATTTAGCAACAACAGAGTCCTGTGTCTAGTCCATGGTCTACACTCTACTTCTATATCATCTATCTTTTTAAAAATCAAATAATCCTCATATCATACAGCAGTGAGAAGACAGATAAAAATATAACAGTTAATGCTAGTATGGCAGATGTATATTCAAACTCCACCATCAAACTATAAGCATATGGTAAAGGAATCAAGAGCAGATTGTCTCCTTTATCTTAAATTAGCTGTATGCCCATCAGGTGATCTCGGTTCTCTTCTTCTTTACTCCTACCCATACTTCTCTCTTCCTCCTAATAGTCAGACCAAGTTTTTCTCCCAGTTTTGTTCCCCCTGTTTTTGTAACCACACAACACAATATTCAGCAAGTTCCAATTCAGTTCAGCAGAAATAAGCAAAATCAAATGAGATGCTTGGGTTTTCTTTGGGTTTCTTAAACCTGTTGTGTTGTTGTTTGTGGATGAAGATAAATCTGCCTCTATCACTATCGTCTTTCTAAACAGAGCTTTGACATTCTTCTGGAGTACAAAAGCCTCACGTTCAAGTCCATACTCTACTACTCTGGTGCAAGCAATAAGCCATACAGGAGCGAAGAGTTCAAAACCTGTGAGAGTGAAAAAGGTGTTTATTTGCTTTTCTTTTTGCCCAGGTCTCTAAACAGTGCTACTAAAGCCTCAGAGCATATTGGTTCATTTAATAGAAGACAGCATGCCCTCCCCGTGAGTCTTCTCACTCGAACAGTCAGTATCTTCTAAATCTCTTCTATGAACAACTCTGATCTCCCTCTCACACATTTCAGTATTTTGCTGACTTTGACTCTGTTGAACACAGGCTGTGAGGCCTCTGTGCTCCCCTGTACTTACATTCCTATTGATTCTTCCTTCTCATGTCTTTATATGTATGTCTCCCTAAGGTCTACACGTCCTTGTCCAACAAATGTCTGACTTCATGCTTAAACACTACCTTAAACAGCAATGCTTTCTTGAGTAGGGGGCCCCATTTTGGAATGACCCCAACTTCTAGTCCAACAGGCTCTTTTCTCTCCTTCAGAGCCCTCTTTCATCTAAGTGTTCATTTCATAAAGCTTTCTGCAATCAATTTCCTCCTCAATGTCATCTTCACTTCCTCCTTTATTTAAACTCTTGCCCTCTTTTTTGCTTCTGTGAGATTCAGAGTGTAAGCACTGTGACCAACTCTGCATGCCTTGATGGCACTAATAATGTATCATTATATATAATGATGTAATCAGAGAAAGTTCAAGAGGCAGTTCAAACATGAGGAAGCTAGAACCAGCCCATCCTCAGATGTGTAGAGCCTGCCATACAATTTGAGATAAAAGGAAAATACGTAAATAAACAGTTAAACTATGTGGGGGGGAAAAAAAGGGAAAGCCATGATACAAACTTTATACTAACTCCATATATATTGTGGGAATAGAAAAGGGAAAATGGATCTGAAGTTTCCAATTTCTCCAAGTAGTATTATATTACTGAAGGTTTTGCATGAGACTGTTGTGTAATGGGAAAAGCTTGTGCTTGCAAGACAAGTTTGAGCAGCAGCCAGGAAGATAGGCATGTTGTGTAGCTTTCAGCTTCCCTTGCCAGATTCCCTGTTATTATTTTGGGAACGCACAATTACAGGCTCACAATTTTCATAGATTTTTGAAAAATGCCCCATTGATTAGATTTTACAAACTGCCCAGAAAAGGAACTCCGAAATTAATGGCAGGCTGACACAGTCTATATTAGTTTGTTCACAGAACCTCTTTGTAACTGTCAGCATGTGGACCCCATGGCTGTAGGATACACTGTCAGTTTCTTAGAAAGATGGAGGAACGTCGCCAATTCATTTTTCTCTGTCAAACATTTCATTTATTATTGAGCCTGCATGCAAGTTAACATCTCTCTCCTGTGCCAGCACTACTGCAACAATAACCATTTTTTTATTTCACTTGCCAACCAAGTTTGCACTACCCTTGCTCTAGCACGGAGTAGATGTTCATAGCAGTACACACGTAATGAATGAGCATAATTAGCTAGAAGATGTCTCAGCAGGCTGGTGAGGTGGCAGCGACTAAATTGCTACATAAAACATAAAGCTAAATGACTCCTACACCTGGAGCTGGTGATAAATAAGCTTGACAGCATATAGTTGCTGATCTCTTAACATGCCAGTCTGAGTTCACTGTGCTATGGACTGGAGGTTGTGAGAAGCCATGTAGGTGCCCTGTATCCTGCATCCCTGGGCTCTGACTCGTGCCTGTGGGCAGAGTTCTCTAAGAAATGGCAAGAGCATATAAGGCTGTCAGTGACCATGAAATCTTCCATATAAGGTGCTTCATTTCCCTGTAACAGATTTAGGAGAGTGGAACAACCACCAGGTCTTCAGCAATTCCAGCTTACAATTTGGCAACTGAGAATAAATGTCTTTTGTTGGTGATTCAAGGTATGAGGCTTCAGGGAGCAGTAGCAGCCTGGGTACCACTTTATCCTGATAAACCTGCCGTATAAGTAGTGATCTTTGGCTGGTGTGGACAACTTGGTAGGAATAACTGTCTTGCCCTCCAGAGCTAGGTGTACCAGAGTCTCTGTGGTGCTGATGATACTGGGAAATTAAGGTGTAATAAGAAAGAAGATGACTAAAAGCAAGAGAGGTACTTTTCTGTTAGCATAAATTGTGCTGGCAAAGGGAAGGCACCATTTTCTGCACTTGTGAACATTTCTGGGCTGCTCCACAATGCCATGCTACTGCTTGCACCATGATTTTGCCTCCAGCAGCTACGACTGCAGCTTTATTTTTCTGAGTAAAGCTGAGTAACTGGAGATGGCCAAACTGAAAAAAGTCAAAATGAAAATCTGGGCACGTACTTAGAAACGTGAGAACTGGCAAAACAGACACTGGGGTCTCTTCATTCTGGTTAAAGACAAAACAGAGGTGACCTGAAACTAAAGCTTGGGCATCTTTGTGTCTTGATGAAGATCTGAATTTTTCTGGGTAAGGCTGCCTCCAAGTCATTGAAGGTTATTCAGCATGTGAAGGGATATTCATGTGACTTCAGTGCTGTCCAGCCTGGACAGTTTATTGTGGACTAGAAAGTCCATGTGAGGCAGTTACACCAACATGCCTACGAAAGAACGGCAGGGGTGGGCATGTTGGCTCACAGCTATGTCAGATCATTTCCCTTTGTTGCTATGCCCCCAGCTAAACCACAGGGGAATGAGCTGGATTATACTTTGCATCTTGCAGAGTCAATCACATCCACATTCCCCAGTCTTTGTTACGAATGATGTTGTAATAAGCATAAAGAACGCAGCTTGCACTTTGAGATCCCAGGATGAATTTGCAGTGCTGACAGACAGAGAAATCATCTCCTGATTTATAATCAGAAGAAATTTGCTACAGGAGTCACTGTGAGAGGATAAATGTGTCATTTTTAGAGTCGCTTTGACTATAACCCCACTTTAATTGCAGAAAATACAAAATAAGTGCCAAATGGAAGTATGAGAAGCATTTTTTTTCTGTTCATTACTGACACAAAATAAGCCATGAGCTTATCCTTTCAGATTCTGTAAATTCAAAACACCTCCTACATTTTAAGCCCTATTTCCCTAAAATAAGAAGTAAAACATATCTGCATATTGTTAGTTATAAAGCTGTAGAAAAAAATCTTTTCTATAAATAAGATTGATAGGCATTTTTAACTAAAACTGAATTTCAAATTACAATATAAATGATAATTTTTTATGTCTGACTTGTGGTAGGAGCTTGAATAATTTTAATCGATATGGACATACTTTACATTGTTTGAAGGAGAAAAAAGAAGACCACAGCATCTAACAATAGTCTTGATAAATAGCAGTCTTTCCAACTACATTTTGGCAAGGAAATAGAGCTTTCAGAAATCAAGTAACCATGATGTCTAGTCATGTTTACATCCTCTGAGATCAAATGCAGTTTAAGTAACCACCATTAAAACAACGTTCTTTGCAAAAATAATACAATTCAAGGAGTATACCTTTCTTCCAAGACTTTTTTTTAAAAAAAAAAAAACCCAAAAGCTGCTGCTTCTTACCTCTTCAAGGGTACTTAAGCCACAGAAACTATATCTTTGGTAACAAGCCTTAAGATATTATCTTGACTACTCAAGTTTTAGACTTGTATGGATTTAGAAAATTGGAAGCGTATGGATCAATTAAGAATGAATTACGGTGACATTCCAGCATGAAAGAGATGCTCAGAAATGTGTCCAAAATAATAACTTGAAAATGTCACAGAAGTTTAAAATGAGTCATAAAAGTACCAATGGTGAAACCTGGGACTTCAGTGTAGTCAAATATATGTTTAAAACCAGCTCCAGTTAGGGCCAGGGCTTCAATCCCAAATATTTTGACTTGATTTGACCCGGCTTGAGCAGCAAAATTCCAGGGAAAGCAAAATCCTGGAGCTATTAATGCTTCAGCATTGTGTTAAAGGATATAATCCATCTTTATGGTGGAACATTTAATGGAAACTATGAGGGGAAGAACATGTCATGGCAGATTTCCACTCACCTCCAGCTCATTCTGGCTGAGACACCAAAGTCCTGACTTTCACCTTTCTGTGTTTCTACCTTTTCCCTTGGGACAGGATTCAGCAATTATGGAACTGTTGCCTCTTTATCATGAAACTTTTTTCTAATTACTTTGAACCTCAGAATTACAAGAAACCTACATTTCATATAATCACCTTTGTTCTCCATCATCCCCTCACTCTCCCTTTCCTCCCTATTTTAACTCATCTTTTATAAGCTTTTTTTCGAGGAAGCTCTGACCCTGAAAATACACACACACATTTGTACCTTAAGCATTGCAGAGAGCCTCGCTAAGGCCAAAACCATCAGTTAACCACACACACTCTTCCCACCTCCCAGCCCACCTCTCACCACTTGTCTCTACTCAACTTTCCTTCCTGACACTCTAATTGGGGGCTTTAAACTGTTAAGTCTTCAGGATATAAATTATATCATCTTGCCTGTTTGTACATTGCCAAGCACAAGAATAGTAACTGCTCGCCTTTGCTGGCAATCCTATGACACCTTTTGTAAGAGGGTGGAAGCTCTGGAGGTCTAATTAAATTTCAGTGTGGGTGATCACATTCTGCTTTTCTAAATTCTTTCTGCTTATCTAAATTCCTTCTGTAGGTTACAACCTGAGACAATATTTCTCTTCACTTCCCACTCCAGCATGCTGTGTGGTGTGACTGTGTGCTTTTAAACAGCTGCTGCAGTCCTTCCCAGAGCTCCATTTCATTAGTGGCTAACACATCTTCTGTCTATATAGTTTACAATGCAAACCACATATCTCTGTGTGTCTGTATATACATGTGTGAGACAGAGGATTTTATTAATATGGATTTCTTTAAACATGGAATAAGACACTGATTCTTAAACTATGCTCCATGGAGCACTTGTGGATGGCCGATTATGAGCTGGTATGTCACATGGTGCTCATTTTCTCCTTGTTTCCAGCTGCTAAATTGCACTGTGACACTGTTAAATACACGTTAAATACTTTCCTAATGTTACTTAAGCAAGTAAATTGCTTCCATTGCCTGAAGGAAATTTTGCAATTGCAAGCATGGGGGAAAAGGAAGGGAAAGGATGATCAACAAGAATCTCTCTGGTTAATGTGATCCCTCTGGTTAATGTGATCCATATCATAATGGATTCTTGCTCTCAGACAGAAAAACTACCTTGCTCTAGCAGGGTTCTCTAGTAACATTTTAGGTGCTGTTCAGGGCTGGGTCACACTAGTCAAGCTGTGTTTTGGGCTAGACCTCTTAGAAGTGCCAGTTATTTTCTTTACTTTTTGTCAGATATACGAAGTTTATCAGGATGCTTGGCACATAATCATATTAAAGTCTCTACAGGGGTGAGGATCAAAATAGTTAGACATAGATTGAGGTACACCAAGTGACATGTCCCCTGGAAACTTTAAGGTAGGGTGGAGGGCAATCTACAGTGACACTCTACAAGGACAAAAGACTCATCACATTAGAGTAGTATCTGGAGATGAAGCCAGAGGCTGTTCCCAGTGCCCAGAAAGTGAAGTATGATATTGCAGCCTCTCGTATCACAATACTCATGAATACATATCTGTTTATGTAATGAATCTGAGCATTTCCAATAACTGCTGCCACAGTCCATATGCCATTTCTTTTCTTTCACTTTTTTTTTTTTTTTTTAAGCAAACCAGCAGAAAATAAAATTAGACTTGTAATTCGTACTCTACTTAAGTTGCTGTGACCCTAAGGATAACATGGTAAACTAAAACAACTAAATATGTAGTAAGTGAAAGCACTTTCTACAAACACATCTCATCCCCTCTCCCCGCCTCCAATTTATATAAGGACTAGTCAGAAGCAGAAAATAAGGGACTTATTACTACTATCCAGCCTATCATCTTTAAGCCCAGCCAACTCTCAGTATCTAGAGGGAATTTCTACCATTGTGGACATAAGCCTAAACAAGCATCTTCTTTTTCATACAACTGTACAAATACGCATACACAGTTCAGCATGGTCATGCTATGGCAGGCAGACTGTGGTGTGCTAGTGTGCCATGTATGTTTGGGCAGCACACAGAAGATTTGGTTGCCTTTGTCAGGCTTGTGCCTCTCTCTGCTTACATTAGCATCAGAACATGTAACAGGCTATTCAGAGTAGCTGTAGAAGTTGTTGATTTTAGATTTCTGTTTCTAAGTGAGCAGTTGGGGTTTGTGTCCTATTACAGAACAAGGACCACAGGTCACTAACAGGAATATTTGGAGCTTTTACACTTCCACTCTCATTATAGTGTTTGTCACAAAGATGAATTAATGTTGTGCCATTTTCAGTTCTCATTACAATCTTTGTCATGAGATGAAATATTAGACTCTTAAAGTCTCTATGAATTATAGCAGCATGCTCTACTATGTTGACCTTTTCAATATTCTGTGTTTGGACTGGCTGGCATTTCCTCTCCTCTTCCTCTCTAACGGCGACACTAAACTTATGGGCAGGATGCACCGAGTTTACCAATGAAAATGCAGAATACCAATGAAGTCAGCATTGCATAGGCATGTCTGTAATTTTGAACAATTCATTGCAGAATTTGTGTTCTAGTTACCATGCAAAAGGGAGGAAAAAATGGGCCCATGGAAAGTCTTAGTTGCTGCTTCTGTAAAACGCTCACACCCATACACATGCTCAGTGAAAAGAAAGTAACTCCAGCATAGTTGTAATGAAAAAGAAAACCAAGCCCCATCTACCAGCCATTGTTTGGAAAAAAAAAAATTAAAAATAAGGCCATAAATCTGTTGTTAAGTGGCCTGAAAATCATCGTCCAACTTCTTCCTATATTTTCAGTGCTGGGTGTGGAATTTCCTGCTTTCCTGACACTGATGACATCTACACTGCACAACCAAAAGCTGGGCTGGGGCACTGTGGTGTGCATCTCCAGTGTTCTCTTGTAGGTCCAAGCTGAAATCACTTTATATCAGGCTGTTTGTTTGATACTTGGGTTTTTAAGAACACTGGAAATTATTTTCTCCCTTGAGTTGTCACAGAGGAGGGCAAAGAGTTCAGATGGCAGTCAACATAATAGCTCAAGGTACACTTCTAAAATGTCTGCTTGTACCCCCATTTTCATTGCAAATACATGTTTTACCCCAGCTGTCAAGTGACAAGACAAACATACAACTAAGGATCCCAAGCAGTTCTACATCCCTCATAATTTTGTGCATGCTAAAGGTCATTTTAACCCAGGCAGACTACTGAGAGCCTATGGACAAACCCACTGCAGAAATGTGACCAGCTCTGGGGGAGGCTGTGCTGCACTTCCCCAGGGCCACAGTCTGTGACAGGCAGAAAAGATCCCTACCAGACAGGCTGAAGTACTCTGGCACACAGTGGGGCTGTATCATTTCTGGTGCAAGTTTTATAGCGGTGATCTTGGGCCCATCCTCATGTAGAAGACAGGGGAGAGAAAGACCAGATGCAGCCCAGCATAAGGAACTTTGGGATCTTAACTGTGTCTTAAAACTTGTTTCCATATAGTGTGCTGCTCCTGCAGCTAACTTTCATGCACATTATGGATCTGATACCCCTCTCAACTGCCTGGTCCATTTGTACCATTTATAGAGATCAAAAACCTTTAAAAAATAGGAAGATTTATTTATTGAACTTAAAATCTGTGAGCTTGCCAAAAACCTACGATTTTAAAACACTCTGTGGAGGAACAAGTTAAATGGTTTGGAAAACATGGCATTTTAGTCCTTGTGAAGAATCATAACAGCAAGAAAAAAAGGGCCTCATTTCATGTCCGATAGCATGAGATGGGGAGCACAGCTGACCTGAGTGCCATCTAACCTATAGACACCTATAAACACCTTGGGCAACCCACTGCCAGACCAGGAGACCTTCTCTACTGTGGGCCTGCCAAAACCATATCTTTCTAGAACTGAAATAAACTACACACAACTTCCAGTAATACGGACACCTCTTTGTACATAACTGGCCTGAATCAAATTGAGAAGAACAAGCACTTCATAGATTAATTGAAACCAGAGTTCAGAATCTTCCCCAAAAGGCCACAAATCTGAAACAGAGACACTGAGGAGCTAAGTTAAAGGCCATACATCCCTTCAAAACAAAACCCTAAGAGAAATATTTTGGTTTATTTTGACATTTTTCATATGAAAGCTCACGAGCCCACTCATTGCCAGTGAGAGCAGGCTATTTAGGACAGGCAGCTGGGTGAAGGGCTGTGTGACACTTTGCATCCTTGGAGTGAAACTCCCCCCTTACTCTCCTCCTTTCAGAGTTACTCCAGAGGGTGTGGAAGAGCAGTTTTATGGTGTCAATGTTAGCATGAAATAGCAACTAAGCTGTCCTCTCCCCAAACTGGGAAGCACTCACCTACAGGAAGACATACGTATAAACACATGCCCTCCCCTGGGGAAGGTCCACCTCTGTAAGCCACAGCTCCTTTTATGTGGATAACATAAAATTATGTGGATAATGGCTACCTGCAAATGCCTCCACACTCCTGCAAGCTTCCCACTCCATCTGAGGCCAAAAAGGGAGAGATTGTTCCTTCCTGCAGGCTGTCACCCTCCCTCTAGGATACAAATGCAAATGCAGTCTCATTCTAGGACCCAGTGCTGATGGAAATGTTAAACTTATTTTCCTGATCTCAGTGGACAGCTGTCACTGAAGTCCCTCCTCCAGTCGGGATGCAGAGCTCTGACAAGAAGCTCAGGAACATCTGAAAGAGAGCAGCAGCCTCTGCCTCATCATTCCATTTCCTGGTTCAGCAGCATCATATAGCCCTGACTCCAATGGTCTGACAGCAGATATTCCTTTCTGCCAACCCTACTGTGAACTGCTGGAAGATGATAAGCTCTTAAACCAGCCAAGCTGACCAGTGAGCGTCATAGTGTTTAATACTTCCAGCTGAGACCTGCACACCAGTTGCAGAATGCTGCAAAGCAGCAGCACCAAAGCAATGCCATCCAATACCTACACAGAAGATGGGACTGCTGTTTCTGTGTGCAGGCCCAGCCCATCTAGGAGCTTTCATGTTGGTTACTCTTCATGAAATTGGTATGTCAATGTAACCTGTGCTATGGATGAATTCATACAATTCAAAGGGACCTTTCATAAGCAGTATATTCTTCTTCCTCCTCAGGAAAGTGTTCCCGTGGAATAGGTACATTGATAGACCCATATACTGCCCCAGCTAGAATTTTTATCCTATATATCTAATTCATACATATGGACCAGATTTTGAGAACATGGACATTCCTCGTACTGCCCTTTATGACCACTTCTGCCTCCAGAGAGGTCCCTGTCTGGACTCCTCAACAGTTATTGCTATTTACAGGGCTGGGCTGAGAAGCTGGGAACACTGGTTTCTAAGATGAGACACTGACACACATGACAAATTTAAATGCTTAAACAATACATCAATGCTACATACAGGAAAGCTGTCTCAGTTTCCAGCTGTCAAAGCAGAGCCAAGTGCTGCTCTCTGGTAGCCCTAGAGATTATTTTAAAGAAGTGCCCTTAACAAAGATAAGGGCACCAGCTTCCTTACCCACACACAGAGATACAACAGCTGATATCCTCCTCCACCTGTAGGCAGTGCTACCTAGGGGCTCACTAGTCTCTCCAGCTCCACAGCAATGTTTTTTATTTAAAATCCAAACAGCAGTTCAGTGCAGCACTAGCTGTGAAATAATTCTTCCCCCTTAAGCAAACTCCATCAGTGTTTTCCCTGTTGTGTGGTAACAGACCTGAACATATAAACAACCTCATGGCACACTCGGGGTTAGTCAGCGTCAGTCAGTAAGAGCCCCCCTCTGAGAAGACACTACAGAAAGGAATACTTCTAATTTAAAATCCTTGTAAGTGCTAGAGACATTTAAAGCATTAATCAGCAATTAATACAAATAAGAAACTCAATCTCTCACATCATTAATACTAATTATGCTTTATAGCTGCATTTTCTGAATAAGATGATGGGCAACATGCATATATATGGAGGAGGCTGTTTGACAGAG
The DNA here is from genome assembly GCA_013399075.1 of Chloroceryle aenea. Lineage (NCBI taxonomy): Eukaryota > Metazoa > Chordata > Aves > Coraciiformes > Cerylidae > Chloroceryle > Chloroceryle aenea. The sequence goes on from VWZY01008407.1 coordinate 547,252, forward strand.
GCGCTGAAATGGAAGGGAGCTAAACTGGAGGAGAAAGCAAAGTGCTAGACATGTTTTAAAAGGCCCACTCCTTGAGCAGTGGAAGGCATTTATAAAAAAGATTAAATTGGACCCACTGAAAGTTGAGGAGCTCAGGTGGAAGTGTCACTCAGTGTGTGTGTGTCTCAGGCGCTGGGCAGCTGCTCCCAACACTCAGCGGTTGGTGATTGCTTTGGTGCAGCTCCTGCTGCTGTGTTTGCTGCCTGTGGGACTCAGACCCATGATGTCTCTAGTTGGATACCAAGCACCAGAGTAATTTTGAGAAAAGCTGAGTTCAGCTTTTGCCACGTGGAATGTGACACTGGTAACTCCGAGGACATTGGTGATGATGCTGAGGACAGCTAAACTGAATCTGGTCCAGTATTTTTACATCCTACCTCTTCAGCAATGGCTTTGCTGTCCTGCATGGTGAACTTCACCAAATAGCACAAGTGCTGCTGCCTTTCACTGTAAAGGTGGGGATTTTGTCTCTTGTGTATCTTTACCTGTGAAATGATGAGTAGGACAAGGACTGCTGGAAAAATCAATCTGGAATTAATGTGCTTGATGACAAGTTTGCTGTATCCAGAGAATCAGAAGGCAATTTCTACCCCAAGCAAAAAAAAAAACAACCATGCACTAAAGATTGCATTTATCCTATTTCTCAGATTAGGGCTGTTACTAAAGGTGTACATACTGTCACATCTTAATGCTATTATCTGCTCTCACTTTACACTTTGTATTTCCCATGTAGTCACCACATATTTCTACACTGGTCTGGTGCACCACATGACATGCAACTTCTAAGCAGGGACAAGAAGGTCCAGGGCTTAAATCAATTATGATATGCATAAAACCTCAGTATTCTGTCAAAGGCAATCTGAACTATGCTTATGACAAATGCTTCCTGTCTGGATTCCCTGTTGTTTCCTTTGGCTTGGCTACAGCTGCTTGTCCTGTCAGGAGCAGACTTCATTCAGAAAAGCCAACCAAAACTGGAGAAGTCATTAGAAAGGTTGTCTCTGTCCTGCCCAGTGTTGTACTGAATTATACTTGTAAGGCTACAGAGGCATTTGACTTTATTTATTTTACTCTAACAGGGAAGCAAATTCTAACCTGGATTAGCAGTGGCAGAGCACCTTAACTATAAGCTCTGGAAAGATGGCCCTACACAAGCATATTTCAAGTTCACCTGTGGTCTCTGGCCTCCCTGTGAAAAGGAAAGATACTCTTTGCATCATGAATAAGTAGTAAAGAGCAACACAATAAAAAGGGATTTTGCCAATCAATAAAACACAGCTAACCTAGATAAGGTGAAGGAAAAAGGGAGCTCATCACATCTCATTGTTGGCAAATGCTGTGTCTAGTAGTGAGTACTTGAAGAACATCTCTTGTGCACACAGACTCCTGTACCAGGACCGTGCTTACCCCTTACTGGCACAATAGGGCTGTCAGATCAGTGAACTGCCAGCACCAGGGCAGCTGCACAAACTAACACTGTAGTGCCCTGTGCTCAAGTCCCACAAAGGCCACTACCAGTGCTCCTGTGCAGAAAGTAAAGCCATCATTCTACAGCTCAGCTGCACTCTGCTGCTGGCAGCGACCCTGCAGAAGTCTGTGAACATTTCAGCCTCAGAGAAATTCTGTACATAGCTATAGGCAATGGACATCATGCTGGCTAGAAGTATCAAGGCTTCTTATTCTTGTCTCTGTCACTGACCTGCTGTGTGACCTCAGGCAAATCACTTCACTTCTGTGTGCCTCTTCTACTTCCAATCTTTCATCTGTCTTGTCTGCTTGACTGCAAGCTTTGGGAGGGGGATTATATCTTATGATGAGTATGCAGCACCAACCACAGGAGAGCTTTAATCTCTGTTGGGTCTCTGAGACAGAGTACAAAACCTATAGCTATTATGTAGTCCATACTGTCTACACTACCACTTTGCACAAAAGTGTTTAGAGTGGTCAAAATGGGCCACTACTCCCAAGATTTGCCACATCAGCACTTCTCAGGTCACCCAGCACATGCCCTTGCACTCTGTCTACAGAGTAAGCAAGACATGCTGCCTGGCAAACCTTCCATATTTTCATTTTGATTGTTGACTCTGCATGAAAAGTGAGTTTATGAATGAGGCTGCTGTGCCTTGAAGACACGCTTTGAATGTGCTTTACTACAAGGGAAATGACATGCTATAAGAAGGCTTCTTTTTCTACATATGACCATGCAAAGTGCCAAAGAAAATGAGCTTTTACGGCTATATTTCTTAAAAATAACTAGTAACAAAGGGGTGAGGAACAGTGTTATTATTGTTAATGTGATGAAAACACCCCACATTTATAAGGAAAAGGACAGATATATAGGGCAAGGGAAGACCTGACTAGTGGATATCCTAATGGGATGGGGTTTCACTGGCTGTAGAAGATGCACACTCACCACAAGTACAGTTCTGACCATAAAAATTAATAAATGGATGTCTCTGTGTGTATAGACAGAGAAGAAACGAGAGACAGAAAAAGACTGAAGACAATGTACCAAAAGAGAAGTCAAAAATGGATCCCATAAGCAGAAGAATCCAGTTGCTACCTGGATCTGTTGCTTCCCATATTTTTTAAATATATCGTGCTTCACAGAAACATTGTTAAAATCCCATAACCTTTACACATTCATCTACACTTAGCCTTTTTTTCCAGTTTTCTAGAGCAAAGAAAGTGGTATGTCTCCTGAAAATATGATCTGGAGCTGACTGAAAGATCAAGCTGTCCTTAGGCAGCTTGGATCAGCCCCATGACACCTATAACTCTCTCCCTGAAGAAACTCCCGGAAAAGCATAACTTTGTTACTTCATGCTTTGTAGAATTTCCATACAGATTACCCTTGCTCAAACTGAAAAGCAAATCTGGGCTTTGGTAGAATCTGTAAAGAATGGTTGTCAGCAAAGACAGCAGCTCATGTTATCGCACAGCACAATGCTCTGCACTGGTACCATTTTGCAAGGTGCACTGTTTCATGTTGCCCCATTTGTGAAGGTGCTTTCTGTCTTCCTCTCCCTCTGTTGTGACAGCTTTTGTCTTTTCACCAGTGGTGCAAAACTGAGAGATCTCTGAACAAGGGAGCAGTTTTGTTCTCCTGCAATAGAGAGATATGCTAGGCTTTTCAGATGAAAAATAAATTATAGACATGTTTTTGAATCCCCTTTTGTTTTTTGTGAGTTTTACAACCTTACTTATCTGTAAATAAAATCTTTTTTTTTTTTTTTTCATAGCACACTGTATAAATACAACTTGACGCATCTGGGAAGCTGACAGCTGCCCTATGAGATAGAGTGTGACAGTTTAAAATCAAGGAATCAATCACTGAGATATAGCGTCTGGATGCCGTTTCCACCAGGATGTATTGCAGGATCCAGGAGCTTGCTATTTGAGATATGCCATCATAACTCTGATAGATTAAAGCACCACATCCAGGAAACAATTGTGCAAGAAAAAAATGGTGTCATAGATCTGCCAGGCTACAGCACAGACTCCAGGAGCCAACCAGGGGAAGGCAGGGCTATATCTCCACTCCCAGAAGCCGCCAGAGCAGCCTGATGACAGCTCTGTTCTCAAATAGCCCCATTATGACCTAATTAGCATACATGAATTGCAGATTTAAAGCATTAAAATGATGTACAAATCATTAATTTTTTGTCAAATCCATGTCAGCCTTGTGTATGCCTTCTTATTTTAATGTTGCATGACAGTGGAAAGAAGTCTAATCTTCTGTATATAAAGGGGAAAGATTTGGTGTAGTTGATATAATGAGATCTATTAGAACACTGCAGCTTTGAGTGTATCTGCTCAGAGAAGAAGAAAAATGCCACATTTGTCCCATTAGGGTTGATTGTGAAAGGATGTAAATATATTCAAAGCCCCAAGGGCAGTTCTACATGTTGTCTGTATGAAAGAGAGATATAAAATTCAGTTTCCATCAAAACTTCTTATTAGTTTTGCGACAAATAAAAAGAACCACATGTTCAGACAAGGCGGACCTGATTTTCAGAAGATGAGTACTCAGAAAAATCAGGCTCTTGCTTTGAAAATCAAGCCGATCCGTAGTGTCAGGAATGGCATACAATAAAATCAAACAGATACCAAAATCAAGCTCACATTGACTTTGATGCATGCAGAGAATCACTGCAAAAAAGGGGGACAACTACTTTCAAGTGGGACTTCCTAAACTATTTGTGCTTCATGGTGTTGCTGGGAACCCTGGATATCACCTGCAGGCTTTGGTTGGCTGCCTCCCTGAGCACCACAAACTATTAGTTTGTGTTTCAGGATGAGCCTACATTTGTTCTGGCCTCATGGGTTGACTACTTGCTTACTATCCCATTTCATACACTCCCCTTGCTTTCCCTCCTTGAGGAGGAACCCTTGCATCTTATGCTCAGAACAAATGATACAGCCCCCGTTCTGAGCTGAGAACACTATTCAACACCACTGAGCAAACCCTCCTGCCACCCGATTAGAGTGTAGTCCAAATCCCCTTTCAGTAAGCCAATTACTCCTCCACAAGTGCCATTTCACAGGCCTGACCAAACAGCACATTTCCACCAGACAGGTTTGCACATAGGCTGACTGAAATCCAGATGCGTGAAGAGTGAGGTCTTCTTTGACTGTCTACTGCATCTCTCACACAGGCTGGCCTGGGGACTGATTTAATTCCAGAGAGTTGCGCAGGAGGTAGGTAAGAGGAATAGTCTTGGCAGCTATGTTTAAGTATTTCATGCATCAAATGATAAGTATATTGGTGGCATAATTCTGACAAAGCACGGAACTCCAGAGGCTGGCTGGAATTTTCATAAAAGATAATATAATTAAGGCACCCGGTACCGATTTATTTTCCATGGGTATTGGAAACCTCACCCCTGTGCCCCTTCAAAATTGTCTACAATCCCAAACCAGCAGGTTTGGTCAAGGTGTGTGTGTGTCTTTGTTTTAGATATGTGTGTTTCTGCAGCTGACAGCACTCCTGGGTAGATGATTTCTCTTACAGTTCACTAGAATGACTTTCCCAGCAGCAAATAATCAGCAGTGTAGCTCATCTTTTCTGACAGGAGTTGAGCACAGAGATGGCTCTCCTCAGGCTAGCAAAAAAAAGGATATAGAGGAATGAAAATACCATTGAGGAATGTGATGAACTGAGAGGCAGCCTCTGTCAGCTCCACACCTGGACAAATGCTCAGCACTTACCTCTTGAGTGTTATTTCAGTAGCTCAGATGTCTGTCCACTGGCCCGCTATCTCTGCCTGACTTGTATAAACAGCCTCAGACTAGTTCATTTCCCTTACGTTCTGGAAAAATAAAGAAACAAACCCATAATTTAAACACACCATTATCTTTCTGCACTGAAATGCTGGATGTTTACAAAAAATATGAGAATGGCTTCCCAGGGCACATCCCCATATTCATCTACATGGCAATAGCTCAAACATTCAGGGCCAGATCATTTTCCAACCACCATGGCAGCAGCCAGATGAGATGTATGAGGATGGAGGAAGCTGTTGTAAGTTAAAGATAGCTTTGGGATTAACATACTGGTCTTGGTTTAAGAAAGTGTCCTGGTTTGAGGTAGAACAGAACTAATTCTGTGCAGCAATATTCATTTCAGTTCAGTCTCTTCTAACTAACTGCCCTTTCTGAAGTTAATGGCATATTTTCACAGACAGTGTCTGCTTCTAGCAGTGGTAACACTCGATGTTTACTTTTACTGCCAAGTACTGGGGTGCAGAAAGGTTCTTGCTTATACTTGCTCCTGTGGAGACCAAGGTCACTGCTAAAACTTGTGTACCACACTGAGGGTGCAGAAAGTAAAAGTCTGCATATTCAGGGAGGACCAGACAGGACAGGTGACCCTAAACTAACCAACAAGGGATTCCATCCCATATATGTCATGTTCGGTATAAAACTGAGAGATAGTAAGACTCAAAACTCTTCTCAATGGCTGGCGTCCAAGGAGGACTCTNTCCAACCTAGCCCTTGACAAACAGAGACAGCAGACAATTTCATTAATTACTTTTGACACTATTTTAGGAGTCACAAAGAGAATGGGTCCTCTGTGGATTTAGGAAGAGCCTTGATGCATTCATAAGGAATTGGAATTTTTTTTTCCTGAAGTTTTAAAGCACATAGTGTGTGTTACAGTGACACCTGGGCATTCTCTTTCAGTGTAAGAGTATTAGCAGCTTTGGGGTAAGGAGGAAGAGAGCAAGTAAAGGCTACACTAGGAACCAGGAATGGGAAGAAAACTTTTGGATTTCATTTTCCCTTTAAATCTTGCCAGAATTTGAGGAGCCCCTGAATACAGTACAACTTCCCAACATCTTTCCACATCTGCTGTGCAAGAAGGGTTATTAGAGAAATGACTGGTAAAATAACGAACATTTTGGTAAGGGATGTGTTTTACAGAATAATGTTTAGAGATTACTTCAAGTGAAAGATTTTATTTTGTATAGGAGCACTCTGCTTCTGCCATCGATGTGCTCCAGTTCATTTGCAGTCTGCACACTGGTACTGTGTTTTAAAGTGAAAGGGGAAAATGGAAATTGCACAAATTCAAAGACTGTAGGGAGAGCAGAGGCCAACTCTGAGCAGAGCTAGCACTCAGCAGTAGGCAAAACTCCAAGAGCTGAAACTAAAGAAATCTCCAGGTCCTCATGAAATTAATCCCTGTGCAAAGGGCCAAGGCAACCAGGCACATGCTTTTGTGAGTCTCTTCCTGCAGCCCTCAGGGGACTCTGGGAGCATGTAGGGCTTGTTCTGACTTTCTTTCACAACCCAGGGTCCAGGGGAATACAGTTAACAGGAACTCTTTCCCTGAAGAGACAACAGCTTTAAAGTGGATTGGCAGAATGCAAATGAACTGAGCGATGCAGACCCAGCTTTGGCCTTACTCCTGCTGCTAAGGACAAGCTGCTTGGCCTCTGCACAGCAGTGCTTTCATTGTTGCTTACTGAATTCCCTGCCCTGCTCATCATTTTCTCCTCTGCACTTGCACGTGCAAAGCACTGTACAGGATCTAGCCATGTAACCTGATGGAGCAGCTGCAAAAGCTTTCAGAGGCTTGGATCTGAGGCCTGACCTGCACCTACTCCATAATCACTGTGCTAAAATGGCTCCTTGGTTGGTAGCTCCTGAGTTCAGGATCTCATGGAGCTGTGGGTGAATGATCTGAACAAGAGGTCCACTAATGAAACAGCAAAATCAGCCGGCTCCAGGGACTTGTTTAATTTCATTAACTGGATAGATGTTGCAATACCTCCTGAGTAATTGTTATGTTGATCTTGTCCCTGTGCTCTTGAATGAAAGAGGGGAGCATAAGATTTCCATTTCATCTCAGAGCTCAGACAAGCCAGCCCTACTCTGCACCCTGTTAGTGATCTTCAAAAGGCATTATCTATAAAAGTAGCTTTCTGGGATGCTGTTCAATCAATGCCCATTATCCTTTCAAATTCTTCAAGCTTTATCAGGTTAGATAGTTGCTGGTATCATACCTGGAAAACCAGCCAACCTGCAGAAATATTTGCTTAGTTCTTTGTTGAGCACAATGAGGTTAGGATTAGTCAGTCAAGGCATTAGATTAATGCTATTGGTAGCCATGGCAATTTCTGTTTGTGTGACAATCCATGTCACCTTTCCCATTAAAATTCAGCTTAAAATACCTATGAGAATCCTACAGTCCTCTCTGAATTCCAGGAATATCACATGGCATCATTCAAGATAGAATAAATCCAAACACATCTGAAGCTTTATTCAAATAAGCTGAAACCGCAGTAAGTTCAATTAAAGAAGAGAAGCATTAAAAACCTGAGAAATGGACCATGTGCATTCTAATTCTGATCAGGGTCTTGCTGTGATTCACTACATTTCTAAGTCTTAAGAGTTCCTTTAAACAAATAAGGAAATTTTCCCCTCTGCTTCCTGTTCACTCAGTAGATGAACCTGGAAGACCAAGCTTTCACCTGAACAGAGGTGAACATTTCTGGCAAGGTCATCTCCATGGCTGCTGAAGATGCTGCACACACCTGCTGAAGAACAGAAGGCTCTCCATACATGGCCATACCACTGACCCTGGTAACCCAGCTTGCTCGTATCTGATTCCAAGTTCCATGATCAGTTTTTTAATTATAAACCAAGGGTTTCTTCACCTCAAGCCTGTTGAGTTTTTATCACTTCTGTATAGTCACCAACCAATTATTCTAACTGTGCTGCCAAAATTACTGTCGTAGGAGTGGAATTTGGACAAACAGAGCTTGCTGACTGTAGTGGCTTAAGTACAGAAGGGGAACAGGAGATGACATCTTTCTGCTCAGCCTCCAGTTCTCTCCCTGATTACTAACCACCAGCTGAAGGCAGTAATAGGTAGCTGGAACACACTTACATCTTGAACTGCCACAGCTGTTTGCAGCTGACCATGATCGGCTGCATCCTTTTGCAGCCAATGCCAGCTAGAGAAAAAAAATAGAAATTTTTGCTCCTGTGTTTACCATTGGGAATTACTGTCTCAGTGTGCAGGGCCTTTGCTTCTAAGCTCTGCCTAACCAAAAGTTCTCTATTTTGAAATGCATCAGTTACCTCCAGCTAAAGGTCTACACATGGTAGCTTCATTCACAGGAGTACCTTGATCAAAGCATGTAATAAGCAAACATGGCAACAGACATTTTCAGTCCATTATTTTGAGTATCATAATATTCCAGTTTCCTACATCGAACTTCTCTTAAGGAAGCAAGGGTTCAGAATGGCAGATTTTTCCAAACTAAGGTTATACATTTGTTATCTAATCCTGAATTATATTTTAGGTCAGCAGAGGGGAAGGTTGGAAAAATGTATTTAGCACACTGATCCCTCCCCCTTCTAAAACACTTTTATTCAGAAGATGTTGGATTATAGTGTTTAGAAATGCAGTACATCAAAACCAAAATAAAATAAATAAAACAATAACATTAAAATTTAACATAAAAGGATACCTCTGTACATTAGTACTGAAATGGTTTCACACCTGAGCTGGGTAGTCCTTTTTCCACGACAAGGAATCAAAAGATGCTTACGACCTGCAAATACTGCTTTGGCCACTCAAAACTTTGGAAAACCACACTACTTTTGCCTGGACACCTGAGAGCCAGGAACAACTCCATCACCTCAGCCTGAAGCAAGTCAGAGTGTCCCACTTTGAAAAAAACTGCAAGTAAACTGTGCCACTCCTAGAAACTAAGGCAGATTTACTCCTAGATGTGAAATCGTAAATAAATTTGTCAGGTTTTCAGAGGTGTCCATTTCAACACACAGCCCACTCACTTCTCATGCACAGTCTGCATTTACCACAGTGCAGTTTGCTCTCGGTTTATGCCTTGAACTTCACCACCACCATGTCATTAGCCAGCCTTCACTTCTATGATCTGACCATTTTGTCATGTTGTGCGATTGTGTGTAAGCCCCTTCTCCTCTAGATCTTGTGCTAAGATTATTTCTGTAGTTTGTTGTTAGAAAAGTCTTATGCTCAACTATGAGCTAAGTAAAACAATTTTCTTGACATCAAATATTTAAACCCACTGTGCTGGCATGGACTCAAAGGGAGGGAGTGAAATATGGCTGAGAAAAAAATGGAAAACCCAGAAATCTTTATCCTACAGATATTTCCATCAGTAACGTAAATTATGGAGCTGTCCTCAAACAGATCAGGCTCACAAACAGCACAGTTCTCAGATGCAGAGAGAACCTGAGGAAAATACATTCATTTGAAAATAAATTTTCTTTGCATGTTCCCAGATATTTCCTGAAGCCTAGTGCTATCTGAACCACTGCGAGAGGTGACAGAGCTGTGAATGTCTTTTCTTAAATTGTATGTGAGGTAGCAGGAAAGTTGATATGTTATGCACTCAAATTAAAGACTTTTTTGAATTTGAGCTCAAGTGAACTTCAAATTCATATCAGTAGGATGCCAGTGCCCTCTGTTCTTGCTGCCTATTTCTTTAAGAACACAGAGTCAAAGACTTCCACCAGAGACATAGGACCATCATCATCACCCTGCCTCCTACACTAGCAATTGGTGGTGCCTAGCTTCAGAACCTGTTTGTGACTGCGAGATTCCAGGGCCCTCTTCAATCACTTCACCTCCCTCACCCAGTGAAGCTGCAGCTGCCATCCACAGCCCTGGTCAGCACCCAATAGGCAGAGTCACTCTGGTACTGCTCCTAAATGTATTTTCTGCAGCTCCCACCTGCAGAGAGGTCATGGTGTGCTGGGTCACCTGGACTCGTCACTACTTCTAGGAAGAAGCCTAGGAAAGTCTTGTTGTTGTTGCTTGGGGTTGTTCAGCCTGAAGAAGAGAAGGTTCTGGGGAGACCTTATTGCAGCCTTTCAATAATTAAAAGGGGCGTATAAGAAAGATGGGATAGCCCTTTTTTAGCAGGACCTGTTGCAATAGGACAAAGGGTGATGGTTTTAAACTGAGTGAGGGTAGATTTAGACTGGAGAGAAGGAAGACATTTTTTACAATGAGGGTGGTGAAATACTGAAACAGGTTACCCAGTGAAGTGTTAGAAACCTCATCCCTGGACACATTCAAAGTCAGGTTGGCTGGGGCTCTGAGCAAACTGACCTGGTTGCAGATGTCCCTGCTCAGTACAGGGGGGTTGGACTAGATGATCTCTAAAGGTCCCTTCTAAGCCAAAGTCTTCTATGGTTCTATGATTCTAAAGCCAGCTAGCAAAGAACCAAGAAGTACCTGCATGAAGGAATAGTGGGACTTGTTGGACTTGTTCCCTTCCTTGGACTGCATTTTGAGTATCTCCCTGCTCTTTATGGATGAGGGTAAGTCTGTCTCTTGACCACAGGAAAATTCTGACAGGTGACATACATGGCTGGCTTGCCTCTGTCCTCAGGTGCTATTTAGCCGTGCTTTAAAAGGCTGTGAGCATAGCCAAGACCACAGCAGGTGTGTCTGCATGGTGAAATGAGATTAAAGAGGCCTGCCTACGTCCATTCAGATGCTACTAGGATACATTAGCTCAAATTCTCAAGCTGTTCAACAACCATGATGCCTGAGGGTTTTTTCTCTGCAGTGTGCCAGCCAAGGGACAAAAACAAAGAGCACCAAATATCATGTCTTTTAAAATAATTGCAAATGCTGAGAATACAAGGGGGGACTATAGATACAACTCACAGAGGCAGAGGTGAGGAGATGAAAGAAGACTCATGGATTGCCTTCCAGTGTTTTATCAGAGAAATTAATGTTGGACATACAAAATTGCACACTGCTTCTGAGTTTAGCTGTATGATTTGGTAGCTTTTTTTAGTGATGCCATATGCTCAGACTGAAAAAGAAAGGACTGCAAAGCTACAGGAACAGTGTTTACGTTCTGGAGGGGGGACCATCCCCAAATATTTTTATTGGACCTGGGTTAATTATGCTGCTGTATACTGAAAATGGACAGGAGATTATATGGTCTTAATTTGAAATATCAGCTAAGGCTTTGAATTTACAAAAAACTTTAGTTACTTTTTTAAGGAAAAATTAGTCTGTTTCAAAGGACATGAGATCATCTCCCCTACCACCACTCACAGGACTGAACTCGTCCACAGCCGCCTTCACTGGCAAGCGCACTTTGGCTGTTACACCCCTAATTTTGTGACAAACAAACAAATACAAGAGTTTATAGGGGCTTTGTGTCACTAGAACAGTACAAGGGCTTTGCACACAGGCCAGTGGACAGGCCAGGGTATCTGGCATTGAGTGCATACAAACTAAGGCTTGGAAAATAATTTTACAAATGATAGACTATGCAAAGCTCTCTTCTTCCTGGTATTATTAATATCTGTGCAGTTATCAGACTGCAAATAAGTTTGAATCAAATGCAGCAGCACTTTATGAAAATAGAGTGTATATATCAATGTACATTGTGTATAATTGGTACCATTTGAAATGATGAAGTGCTACTAACTGATCTTCATAAAATAATACTTTGCATTTATATAGTGCCTTCCATCTGAGATCTCAGAGCACTTTGCAAACATTACTGAATTAACTCTCTCTGAGCCCTCTGAGTTAGCTCTTTCTCTCCTTAGTCTACAAATGTGGAAAGCAAAGGCAAAGAAAGATAAAGACCATATGAGGAAACAGGGGCTCTAAGGGCAGACACTTCCTGTCCTGTAAAAAAATTCACAAACTTTCTTTTTTTTTTTAACGGAAGCTGTAAGCTTTCAACACCTCTGAAGATCAAACTACTTGAGCTGCTCTTTTGGATGTAAATGCCCAATTTAGCTTAAATGATTCCTTCAAAATCGTCCAGGAAGTGTGTAGGAGAACTGAGGAAAAGGATCCAGAAAGTTTGGCTCAAGGCCCTGTGCTTTGGCTGAGAGACTGTTCTCTGCACACTGCCTGACCACTGTGACCACAGCTTGTGAAACCTTGCTTTGTCTTCTCAGGCTTTCCTCTCTTTCCATAGTTTCCAGCAAAAAAATAAAAACAAAAGACATCTGCAGCTTTTGAGGGCAGTCCTGGATCCAATTTAAGGCCAAAGGAGCCCAGGATCTATGGCAATAAGGCAAGGTACATAGTCCCAACCTCTGTAGGAATTCTGAAATCAGATCAAGTCAAATTAATTAATCTAGTCAAATTAATTATTCTGGTTAAAAATTCTCTCTGAAGAAACAATCACATGGATCTGGGATGGTCTGACAAAACAAGGCCAGACACCTGCTTGGTGAGTATCAGGATAGGTATGGGATGAATAGTTGGAGGAGAGCTAGAGTGGCACCAGGACCTTAATCTGGGTAAAATGCAGCCATGGCAGTACATTCAGCTTCACAGTGAAATTGGGACTTCGCCTTCAGGACTGTATTCAGACAGACATCACAGTCCAAACTTGATGCTTCCTACTCCCTATCATAGTGTCTTACTCAGATCATTGGAGGCTTTTGAGAGGTGTCTCACTCATCAGGCTGGGTCAGGGACATAAAGCCATTCTCAGACACCAGAAGAGAGTCCTGATACTTCCAGGTGGCCTGTGGCTGGATTCTCTCTTCTTTCCTGGCACTGACATTGCCATGACTGCAGAGATCTGATCCCCCCAATATTCTGCTAGTGGAGAGCTCTGTGCTGGGAGCTTGTCCTCTCTGGCCAGGGCTTGAAGGTAGGCAGAGAGGTGAGCAGGCAGAGGGATGCTAATCAGGCCTCCAAACAGAAGTGCCAGATGCATCACTTGGCCAATGTCAGTTACCTCTATTTTGCAGTGCAGCCTCAGCAAGTAGCAGTTCCCTTCTCACCAGGGTAAAGATATATGATGGTGCTCCAGAGAGAGCAGGGACACTCATGGGGAATCAAGGAATAACAGCCAATAAAATAAAGTGAAATACAAAAAATTGTAGAGTAATATCACTTGACATGTTTCTTTATACCCTGTAGTAGGTACAGATCCTGTCACTCCATTTTTTCATGAGACCTAATGTGCTGATCTGTGTTTAGTCTCCGATTAGTGATTTTGGCCTGTGGATTTTTATCTGTCTGTCTATCTATCTATCTACCTACCTATCTATGTCCCCTTTACTGTGGTTTTTGTTTTTGTTTTTGTTTTTTAAAGACAATGCATTCTTACCTTTTTTTCTCAATTTATTGTTTGAAAGAAAAAATTACTAAGCAAATGTGAAATGCATTACAATGCTTTGCAGAGCTGCCAAGAGGTCAAAGGTCTGGAATAAAAATGATGTTGAAACAATAATTAATTAGATTACATTCTCTCAGAAAATTTGCTTTGTGAAAAGCTATGGTGAATCAAGACAACAGAAAAGTGACAGAAAAATGAGTAATGAGGGAAAGAGGGATAGGAAGAAAATCCATATGGGTAGTTTTATTCACTTCTGAAAATGATCTGATCTTTCTCAGCCATTGTCCTGGCCCCCAAACAGAAATCTTCTCTAATAAATAATTTCAAGCTGTTTTCAGTGACTAAGCCACAAAATGTTCCATCCTGAATAAATTCTACTTACTGCATGCAAAACCGATTACCATATTTCCAATGCATTTATGGGACTTCTGGTCTGCAGAGGCCATCTGTTTAGGGGAATTCCTGAAATAGCAATGTCATCTCTACAAGTAGGACTATGAAGAGGCCTGAAATCTCCACCATACTCCATACACAGCTGTACAGATGATTCAGGAGCTGCTTGGGCAAATAAGGATTTGTGCGACTCACTGGGCAAATATGTAATCTCTGCCTATACAGTGAACCTTCCTAAACCTTTTGTCCTAAATCACCTGTTACTTTGTAACATTACCAAACCCTGGCTGGAAAAAAAAGTGTGTGATGAAGGTCTATGGGAATGCATTTGCCTTCCATGCTGCTTTCCTTAGAGACCTCCCTCACCTGCCTTCATAACCTCAGCACGCCTGCTAGGACCAGATGGCAGGTTCTTGTGCTCAATAAATGTACTGGAGGAAAAAAGAGAAAAACTGTTTTCCATCCTTTAACTGTTCACTGAATTAGGATGAATTTGCCACGAAACCCCTGCAAACAGACTTCTTCTTTTCTTCCTTCTTAAGGAAGAAAAATCACAGGAACTAAGGTTCCTGACTCAGAGATCTGTCCAGATCTGTATGGTGACTAAGCAAGACTTAAGAGCACCAGAGTGATGTGAAGCAAGGATAGGACCATCAGTCCAAGTGCTGATCCCAAGATATTTTGAAAGTCCCTATGTATCCTCCACAACAGCACACTGTTCATTGCCCTGCCCGGAACTGGAAGGGAATGGGTGAAGAGTACAGCAGTCTTATGATGACAGCACCCCTTCCGTTGCTACTGCCCCAGGGCTGAACTACAAATCACTAACTGGTAAGCAACAGGCTGGCAGAAACCAGCAGGAGAGGATGAGTTTCCAAATATTGATGGATGCATGTTTGGCTGTGTCTAGGAAACTATTCAAGGTCATGTCTTCCCCATGCCAAGGAAAGAAAAGGAGTCCCATGAATGATCTGGCTTTAGCCTATTCAAATCCCCCAACCTTCCTTGGAAGTGGAAAGTTCAGCAGCTGTTTAAGAGACCCTGAGGATGTCTGACCAACATGCTTATTTATAAACTTCCTCTTATGCTTTGTGACAAAAAATAGATATAATAAATACCATTCTGTGGAAGAAAAGCAGGAACAGATAGAGTTGGAGAACACTCTGCATGGATATTCACAAACCTGCTGTGATTTGGAAGCTTAGATGTGCCCTAACATACTGCAATTATTAAACCCCAGGTATTAGGGAAATCACATCTGTCTGTGTTGCGCAGCTGAATTAGCTAGGCTGCTCTCATTATCTAATAAAAAGGCAGCTTTCATGTCTTTCTCAGATTTATATGTGTGGCAGTACTCAGAATCAAGTTGTCAAAAGCAGTTTTTTCAAAGGTGGTGTTTAGAACTAATACAAACTACACAGGGGAAAAAATAATCCAGATTTTGCGGGACTAAAGGATGAGATTTGCAAAACTGCCTCAGGACTTTCTGACATTCTGATCCTATTCAGAATGAACGTATGAACTGGAAAATGCAGCAAGGTCTTGAACTTCTTTAGATTAGGGGGATGATCCCCCATTTTAGCTCAAAGAATACTCCTGCAGAAGGCACGAGTTCTGTATGGATTAGGGGCTCAGAACTGGGCTGACAGGTTGGTTGCATACAAGTGTTTTCAGGTTTTGATATCCTCCTTAAGGCAATGGCAGCTCTTCTGCCTCTCTCCCCATTAGGATTTTCTAAAGAAGCCCATTTTCACCTGAGTAAATATTCTGCTTCTGTCTTCATTTTTACATGAGCGTTCCACTTTGTGCTAGAAGCTCGCTACGGTAGCAGTACTCTGGGGATGCCGCTTTAATAGATTCATAAGGTTGACATGTTTAAGTGGGATTTCATTGTATTACACAGAGGATTTTTTCCTAAGGATGTGATTATTCTAGGACTGATTCTACTGCTGTGATATGACCACTTCTGGCACAGTGCATGCATGGCATGGGATTAGTCTTCTGGCACCATATAAAATGACTTAGACATGTTGTGTTACTTATTAGCATGTGGTATGGCAGATCATTTTACAAAGGCAACAGCTGCAACCATTACTCCTACAGTTATGTCATAATTTGGTATGTCAAACACCTCTATGCAGTGCAGGCAGGAGGAACATTTATTCGTCTCACTTGTCAATACATTTGTTTCTATCTTCTATGCTTCTCCTTTTCGCAGTAGTAAAACAATCCACCCTCCATACAGCTAGCTTTTCTGGGAGCTTGGAGAACATGCAAAGAGAAAGGTACTCAGGAGCTGTGGAGATCAGCACATTGCAAAACCATGTATAGAACAGATTCACAAAATGCTATGAAGCCAACGTATGAGCAGAACCATGACAAGACAGTCAGCTCATCTGTGTACAGCACAATCAGTTACAACTGCCACATTTACTGCACTCATTTGCAATTGACTTCAGCTTCAGGGAGCCAGGATCTCTGGGTATCTGGTGCTGCGCAGAGGCTGGGGACAGACTCTGCAGAGGCAGCACTTTCAACCTCTCAGAGGGTACCCCTGCTTGCAGCTGGGCTCCCTAGCTACCTAGCTCTGAAATACAACATCACCTCCAGGGAAAGAGATCACTATATGCAAACTTCGACTTGCCCCAGGCAGGATGGCTGCCCATCAGATAGGAAGAGTGTATTCAGACAAAAAGGGGGGCCTCTGGATCACAGTCACCTCTTTAGGGCTCCAAGTATGTTGGGTGAGTGCAGCGGCATGAGCTAGTCACTTCTGGCTTTTACATCCTGCCCTTAGCCTTTACCACAGTACCTTCTGCCTCACGGTACAAACCACCCAGAACATGGGCTTGTTGAGTAAAGGATAACCAGCTGGCAAAAGCAGCCTGAAGAGATACTTCAGTTTCTCTTCAAGTAAGAAAATTGCATGTAGGGTCACAGACACAGTGTAGCCCCACTGGGCAGGGGGGCTAACACAATCTCAAGGAATGGGAGGTGGATATAAAGCTTTCCTCTGGCTTTCTATTAACTAAGATTCCTACAGAAGGTTGGAGGCAACCTCTCTGGGTGAGTTCATGCTGCCTCACCCCTCTGCAAAAGGTTGGCTCCACCTTACTGCCAGCTCTCCATGGTCCTCTCCCTGATGACAGTGAACAGCATACAAAGCTCAGCTGGATGAACTTTCTGTGTGGGTGCAGTCTAGTCTACACTGGGAAAATGAGCTGTTCCCAGTGTAACATATGCTAAAGCCTTCACTAAGGTAGCCCATTAAGACCTAACTGGGCAAGGATCTTTTACAGAAGACACCCACCAGCAGGTCTAAGGAAGTAGACTGTGTCAGAGCAGTCATGAGGAGCAGCTGGGACTGGCCCTACAGTGGCCACCACTAGAGGAGACATCTTTTTAAGCCATCCCTCCTGGGAAGGAAGCTGCCTCAAAGTCACATCTAGTGAAATGCTGCAAGAGACAAACACACTGTGACTTTGGAGCTGCAGCTGAGAGGAGAAGGATTCTGCTTCGATCCTTCTTACAGTTATCCCAGCATAAATCAGTATGAGCTAGTGTTTTGCAGCCATCCTGACCCTTCTATTCCCCTCCTTCACATGGTTTATCTATTTGCTTTGAAAGAAGGAAGAAGACAGAAGGGACATGGGGGTGGAAGGGGACCCAGATTGCAACCTGCAGCAGCTGATATTTTTTTATTGTCTTTTAATTAAATAAGCCTCAGACACGAGAGGACATGTAAATTCCCCTGTGTGCCCTCCTCCTCTTCCTCTTAAAAACTCATTAAGGAAGAGGACCACAATTAAACTAGGAATGCAGGGTTGCCTCTCCTACTTTCAAGCTGCCCTCTGCACATCTTTGCTTGGACAAAAGGTCACCACAGAACAGTGCAAGATGGCTACAGCTGCCTTTCATCCTGTTGTCTAAAGGCAACAACAGAAATCCAGTATGAGTGGCAAGGGGCAGAGGGATGAGCGAGTGGGGGAGAAGAAGTGTGCGAGTGAGCGGGAAGTAGTTTGTGTCTTCAGACATCCCACTTTCTTCTCCAGTTTGATAACAGTATCTCTGATTCAACAGATCTTCAGCTGCAGCTGAAGCAAGAGGAAATGCATTTGTATTGCAGTGACCTCTGATGAATAGCAATGCCGAGCAGGGCAACAAGTACAGAAGCTGATGCCTACCTTTCTCGACTAGATCTGGACCATAGGTGGGATCCTGGCTGCAAGAAGTATCTTACTCCAGTGCTTCAAGGGTTTCTATTTGCTTCAAGGCATTTTCCATGTACATTCAAGGGATTCTAAGTGTCTCAAGGCTACCCTTTGTTCTACAGAGACTAAATGGAATCCCTAAGACCTGCCACGCAAAAAGAGGAAAGCTCCATCCATACAGACCCTGCAGAGGGCACACATCCCAACAGCTGTTAGTTACCTCCCCTTTGGAGATAAGTTAGAGAAGTAGTTATGTTAAAATCAGGCCTGGCACCACAGTGATACAAGAGCAAATCCTTAGCTAATTTTGTGGTGAACGTAAACAAACATGTGTGCATGCTTCTGGTGCCCTTTATGCATCTTGGCCACTGTGACATATCTGGCTCATAATCTCACCTATACTTTTGTCTCACGGAGGCTCTTGTGGGGCTGGGCCAACAGATTAACTTCATCCAGTCTTCTCTGTAGGCAGTTCATAGCAAGGCAGTTTACTTTCAGCAGGTGTTGCCCTTGCACAAGGGAAAATTGCTCACAAGAGAAAAATAGTCAGAGGTAGACCAGAAGGATGCTAGCACTGACCCCCACGGGGGACAAGCATATTCAAGAGAAAGTCCTTGAAATGATCTGCCCACATTTTACTTTTCTCAACAGGAGTCTCTGAGTAGAAATTATGCAGTCACTGCCTCAGCTCTGAAAGACCCTCTTGCCCACCTTCTGGAAGCACTTGAGGGCCAGGTGATTTTGTAACTATTGCTTTGTTTTTCCTTGCAGATCTGACAGCTGATACCTCTGGTGCCTGTCTCTTCTCCAATTGACAAATAATCTCTTTCTGATTTGAACAACTAAGGAACATCTTGAGCCTGTCACACTGGAGAAGATCCATCAGTCTCTTGTGACACAAGTGAGGTGTTTGAAAAATTCTGTTTGTTCAGCCATTCTGGGGTATTAATTCCTGGCATCCCACTTGTATTTTGATTGTTTCTCAAAGAACAACAACATATTTTAACTCTTTGCAAATGAAGCAGTATTCTGTTGTTATGGTAACTCAAGATCTAAAAATAATATAAAGAAAAGACCACCTTTAATTGATATCACAAGAAGTTGTTATGGTAACTGGAATTTTAAAAGTAACTAGGTTAAACTCTGTTTCTTTTTATCCAGAGCTTTGCATAAACAAATTCTGATTAAAATATCAGGTTTAATTTAATCAGTTAATTAATGTCACTAAATGTCATTTATCTTATAACTCTCATTTATATTCAGTGCAAAATTACCTAACTTGCCGAGTTCTAACTATCCAGCCATCAATCTGGTATTCTGGAATAGGTTGGCTGTATTTTTGGTCATGGAGTGGTTAAAATTGAATGCACTGCTTTTACATCATGTGATGGGCCTATTTTTCTCCTCAGTAGCATGGGTATAAGGCCATAAGGTAATCCTGATATGAAAGTCAAGCGTGTGCTATATGAATGAAGGTATATGCTCTGCTGACTTCTGGATCTCTCCAAGACAAGTATCCTTCAAACTCCTCTCTATTGTCTCACTCTTCCTCTGCAGTGTTCACACTTTCTGCCTCTGCACCCTTTTCCCTCCAGGCTTTCTCACCTTTCTGCCAAAATGGCTCTCTTGAACCTCTGTCAGAACTGGCAAATTATTTCCCACCCTAACCTCCTAAACTGGTAGTGACATTTTCTCCACTGTGGGTGCCTGTCTCTTCATTGCACCATATCTGCCATTTGCACCAGTTATACTTTCCTGGCTTGTGCTCCCATTCTCTTTAAATGTCCCAGATTGCCCCACAGGTGCTTCCAGTGTGCCCCAAGTTACTGCAGCCAAGCCAAGCTCTCTGACCATTTTACTGGCAGGTTCCTCTGTAACCTTCGTTTACCTTTTCCACTAAACTTAATTTCCTTGTCCTTGCTATCCACAATCTGAACTGCATAGCTCCTGGTTACCTCTCAATTCTCTGCTCATTTTTTTAACAGATTAATAGAGTGAAAGATCCAGAAAAAGTTCACTATGACCATTTAGTCTAACAAGACACAAATTTCATCCAGGAATTTCTCTGCTGAACCTGTAACTCCTGTTTGAATGATTAGTGTGTCTTTTACAAAGCCACCTAGTCTTGATTAAAAGACTGCAACTAATGGAGAACCCACTGCATCCCTAGATAGCTTGACCTAAATATTTAACCCTCCCTGTTAAAAATAAATGCGTTACATCTTTCATCCAAATGTGGCTAGCCTCAGCTGACAACCCTTGGATCTCTCTGTGGACATTAACGTTTGAACAGTTCACCTCAAGGGAAAAAAATACCTTGCTTCCCTTTGATAATCACCTGTATTCATGTTCTTACCTACAGCGAATTATAATAAGGGTGGGATGGTTTATTAGGGGAGCCTGTCTCCTGGGGTAAGAGGAGTAAACACACACTTGCAAAGAGGGGACACACAGCTCTTGCAGAGCAGCTGGTATAAGGTAATCTATTTTTCCTGGTACCTTGTCTATATGTCTTCCTTTCTGCTGCAGTTTCTTTCCCAGATGGAAGATTAGCATCAGAAATGTTCTCATGATATTCATGCTTATCCATCTCAGTCAAATCACTTCTTAACCTTCCTTTGGATAACCTAGAAAAGACTTTCACAGCATTCTTCCAGAGCAACTGTTGGCTCATGGCATAGACAGGTTTACTCTTCACTGGGTTAAAAACTGTCTGGCTGGATGGGCCCAGAGAGTTGTATTAAATGGAGTTAAATCCAGTTGGCAGCTGGTCACCAGTGGTGTCCCCCCCAGGGATCAGTTCTGGGGCTGGTCTTGTTCAATATCTTTATCAATGATCTAGGTGAGGGGATTGAGTGCTTCCTCAGCACATTTGCAGACAACACCAAACTGGGTGGGAGTGTTGATCTGCTTGAGGATAGGGAGGCTCTGCAGAGGGATCTGGACAGGTTGAATCGATAAACTGAGGTCATTTGTATGAGGTTTCACAAGGCCAAGTGCCAGGTCCTGCATTTTGGTCACAACAACCCCAGGCAATGCTACAGGCTTGGGCTGGAAGGTTGCTTGGAGGAAAATGACCTGGGGTGCTGCTTGACACCCAGCTGAATATAAGCTCACAGTGTGTCCAGGTGGCCAAGGAGGCCAATGGCTTCCTGGCCTGTATCAGAAATAGTGTGGCCAGCAGGAGTAGGGAAGTGATCATGTCCCTGTACTTGGCACTGGTAAGGCCACATCTTGAGCACTGTGTTCAGTTCTGGGCCCCTCACCACAAGAAAGACATTGAATTGCTGGACCGAGTTCAGAGAAGGGCAACAAAGCTGGTGAGGGGTCTGAAGAGTAAGTCCTATGTGGAGAGGCTGAGGGAATTGGGATTGTTTCGTTTGGAGAAGTGGAAGCTGAGGAGAGACCTTACTGCTCCCTACAACTATCTGAAAGGAGGTTGTAGTGAGGTAGGTATGGCCTCTTCTCTCAAGTCAATAAAAATGGAACTAGAGGAAATGGTCTGAAGCTTCATGAGGGGATGTTTAGACTGGATATTAGGAAGAATTTCTTTATTGAAAGAGTAGTCAGGTGTTGGAATAGCCTGCCCAGGCTGTCCAGGGAAGTGATGGGGTCATCATCCCTAGAGGTATTAAAAAACCCTGTAGATGAGGCACTTCAGAACATGGGATGGTGAGATGGTGGGATTTTTGGTTGTTTCTTATCTGTTTGTTTGTTTTGCTTTCTTTTGTGTTGTTTGTGTTCGTGGTGTTTTGTTTTGTTTTGTTTTTCTTTAGTTTGGTGTTTTTTGTTGTTTATGGCTGGATGCAGTGATCTTAGACATCTTTTCCAACTGTGACAATTCTCTGATTCTGTAAGAGCTTTTTAAGTCTCTCATTGCAAGGCAGAATTTGTAGGGACATGTATCTTCTTTCAGTTGTTTTTTTATTGCTTTTCCAGCTTTCTTCATCCTTTCTGGATGTCTGAGCATGAGCACTGGACACAGAATTCAGCAGATCACTCAGCATTCCCATATCACGAAATGACATCAAGCCGTATGAAATCCCTTTGTTTACTTTCCCAAAGGATTGCATCAGCCCCCATAGCACCAGCTTCACACTGGGAATTCACATTAATTTGTTCATCCAAAATAGCCCCTACATCATTTACAGAATTTCTGCTTTCTAGTTCTCAGTCTGAAACTGAAAATATAACCTGCATTCTTGGTCTGTGTATATGTGACCTTCCCAGCGGCTGTTTGTATACACCAGTTTTCTAAAAGAATCCATCTTACCAAGCAATCCAGATCTTGCCATAGGAATGCTTTGTCCTCATTAGCATCACTTATCATGCCAGAGATATTTATTTAATCTGCAGAGTTTACTAGTAGTGCCCCCTTCTTCCACCTCAGTTGTAACTTCCTTTGTATTTGCCTCCAAGCTTTCAACCTTGCCTCCTTTTCTGCTTTTAAATCTCTAGCTTTCTAACTCCAACTCCAAAGCAACAATTTCCCAAAAGCCCCGGGCCTGCCTCCAGAGCAGTGCAAACAAATCATAAGATTGAAGAATCCCATTAAAAAAATAGAAATCCCAGAAATTACCATTTAAGAGAAACACACAGAAAACTGCCTTAATAATCCACAGCACATCTCAGTTCACTGCATCTACTCTTTAATCAGTGCCTGGCTATTCTCTAAACTGAGACAGATCTCTGTGTTGCAGAGCTTCTTGCACACAGTTAATACTATCAGCATATTACTATAAATCATACTAACAGCAAATGCGCATGCAGCATGTGTCTTGTAAGCACAAACATGCAAACAGCTATGAGTCAATCTATTTGCCTTTTTTTGATGTACTGTAATCGATACATAATCCAGTTGTGGAAAGGATTGTGTTTTGTTCTTATGAAAAGGAAAATTCTGCAAGTGCAAGTGGTTTCATATCAAATGCTTCTCCAACAATTAAGCTTTTAATTTAATCAACATGAGTTAAAAGATATAATCTTTATCCCTCACAGCTGCCAGCTAGAGAGAAATAGATTTTACTTTGCATCTTAAAAAAACTCCACAACCAAACTAAAAAGCTACCTTATCTGCCCTTTAAGTGTTTGATTGCCAGTCAAGAACAGTTTGCTGTAACTGTCCTGCTTAGTTCCCTCATTGAAATGGACATTTCTAAATTTTTGGCATCATCTCTTCTCCCAGCTAATGTTGATTCTGACATTTTGCTTTCCCTGCATGTATGATCTTCAGCTGATATGAATGGTATCACCTGCTTGTCCTGAGAGTAGAATATTATATAACTGATGACATTCACTGAATAGCTGAGAGGAGGATGTTAACTGGAGTCCTACAAATTTATGCACCAAGTAGTATTTATTAAGTAGGACTTTATGGAGAAGCCACAACTCTTGTGCCAATCTTAAACATTAACTACAAATCTTTAGTCACTGGATTTAAGGGGAGGAGATTTCTTGTGTGAAATGACAGGGAAAGAATCACCAAATATTATTGCTTAACAGCAATGAGTAAACAGCTTTGGAAAATCACAGATCACTAGATGTACTCAGAGGTCCAGCTAAAGTTCCATGTCTTCAACCACACACCCAGAGTGCCTACCTTTAGAAAATCCCTAGGAGTTTAGAATATGCAGATGATTTTTAATATTTTGAGTTTGAGGTGTATGTAGCAAAGCAACTGATAAGAATGTGCAATCTATTTTCTAAACAGTAATTAGGTTAACAGAACATATTCATCATTTAATATAGTAATCAGAAATTACTGGAATTCATCTTTTTCCTGTAGAAGCTTTTAGGAACATTCCCCTTTAGCGTTCTTCTTTTTTCAGAGAAGTTTTGGGTTTTTGACATTCTAAAGTACCTCTTTGGTGTTTTGTGGTTTAAATATCTCCCACTCCCTCCTTCTCTGTCTGCTTGGCACCATGGCTACATCCCAAGTCTCATGGTGTTCTGCCGCCACCTTTCTTGCTGAGCCTGCTGCAGGGACATGGCTCTGCTGCTTTTACAACCACAATCCCCGCCCAGGGCGAGAGAGAGAACAGCAGGTTTGGTGTGGGACAGAATCGCATGGTTTTAGAATCAAGACAGTTGGGGCCTGCTCATATACTTCATTTGGATAAATAACAGGAAGTTAACAGGAGCTCTGATAGTCATCACATAAAAATCTGATTAATGCTGTTAGAGCACAAGGTCTCCCTTCCCAGGGAACCCAAGCCACAGATGTATGTGATGAGGTACATATGAACCTGACACATGGGGCTCTGGTACCCACAGAAGCAGTTTGCTGACACAGCTCCATCACTGAAATCTTTTACTTACAGCTATTAAGTGTCTGTTCACAGAAAAGTGCAGAAATAGTTACTGTATATTTTTCCCAGCCCCTGCAGGGAGAGATTTGAAGCCCTTTTGGCCCAGCCAGAGATTGTTACATCAGAAAAAAATTTGGAAGCATAGATCCAACTGAATGAATCTGCATCTGGGCCAAGTTTGTGTATGAGTTACTAGAGGCACAACAGCTGGAGGACAGGCAGGGAAAGTCAGAAATTGCTCAGCTGAATCCTCTCCAGACCATGTTTGACATGTTATTTGTCTTCTTCTTTTACAAGTTTCTCTTGCCACAGAAGTGGGGGTGAGAAGTATAGCTCAAAGAGCTGTTTACTTTTATGTTGAATGACCAATTTTGAATAAGCACAATCAGTCTGCAAGGGTGAAAACAACCCTATCTTGCTAAAATAATAAAAAGCTAAGAAGTTAACTTCTTCAAAAGTTTTTCTACATCCATGAGAAGAAATGGGGCTTAATTCCATCTCTCACTCACTCCCCTCTCAGGAGTGGAGCTTTTATCAGCTACCACACCAAAATCTTCCACATCAGACAAAGTCAATGTCTTCAGAAGTAACATACACAAATGGCTGTGTAGCTGCTCACAGCCTCTGAGCTCTTTTAAAATCAGTTGGATGTACTATCATCTTCTGTGCATTAGTGGACATAAGGGATAAGGACTGGCATTTCTGTCTATTATTCTTTCCCTCTGAAGGGTTGAATCCACTCTGCAACAACCCCAAGGTGTGAGTCAGTGCTAGGGACTGCCTCTTGAGCATGTGTGCTGGGAGAAGCCAGTGGGAATGTGACTTACAGTGGGACCCCAAAAGGTATCTAGAAAATGCATACTATATGAGATATTGTAATATCTAATAATAATCCATATGAAGATTTTTCAGCCATGTGTTCCAGCTTATTCTTTCCCAAAATATTAAGGTTAAAAAGATTAATTTCTGTGGTAATTGGGCTTTCAGATTCCTAGGAAACCAGACAGTCCTCACCAAACATTGCAGCTCTTCTCAGGACATTCTACCCAGAAACAGCTTTTGAATTTGGTCATATTCTGTTGAGAAAAGGTTCACAAAGTTCAAGGCAGAGAGAGCATGGCTCCTGGGCATATACTAGAAGCACATGTGTCAGCTTCCCCAAGCCCAAAGCAAATTTCCCCATAAAACAGACCAGATTCCTTCCGCATATGTGTTAAACTGATTTGTCTCTTCCTTTGCTACTCTTGCAATTTCCAGCCAGCTCCTAACCCAATTGCATTTGTCTGAAGAAAAACAACTCCCTGTATTTACAGTGAGTACGGTAAGCAAGAGAAACATGAAGTTACATAAGGATTTTCTCTCCTTCAGAAATGAATAATGAACATGATGAGCTGCCCAACAGAAAGAATTGCCCTTGATTCAGTGGATTAATTTGCTCAATAGCATGAAATAAGACAATTTAAGGGAAATTAGAATTAATATAAAACATTTGTCTTCAGACACGGTTAAACAATAACATGGAAGTGTATGATAGTCAGTCAGGTGTACAGAGAGGTTTAGACTGTAATGCTGCAGCCATCTTAAAAAAAACCCAAAGTTTGATGTCAAATACTGTGTATTTTTTCTTATCACAACACAGTTGCTTTATTGCTAGTGGGTAATTACACAGTCTTGTTAGAGAGAGGCAGACTGACAAACATACTTGCCTCTGCTTACCGTTTTACCTAACTTATTAGTAGCATTTGCTTTAAGAAGACGGGTCATAGTCTGACTTACTATTTTGCAAGGTGCTACATAAACAGACACTGTGAAGACTGCCCTTGTATTTGGAGACTTTACACTCTGATGTCTCTTCTATCTCTGACATGAAATGCTACATCTGATGGGGAATGTCCACAGAACCTTTTGATTTTTTTCCCAACATGTTTCTTAGAAAATCCTACTGCCAGTTTTTTCATTGTTGTATTATGACAGGCAAATCTCTGCAAGTCACAGGTGTCCTTTTCCAAAGTTACTTTTCTTTTTGCTTTGCACCTGATGACACACTGACTGGTTTGTGTACACAGCGTGGTAGAAATAAAGCTCCAGGGTCTCGAGAGATGTGCAAGTTTACATCCCCACGCATAAGCAGGTGATCTGAATCCGTAACTGGCCTTGGAAGCAATGGCCAGATTGCTAAAGTGCAATTTTACCATGGTACACGGTGCTACTAACACTGTAAGCTGTCACTTCGGCCACTGTAAGCATGGCAGAACTGCCAGAACAGCCTTCTCCTGTGGCGATAAAGTCAGGAGATAAATCACCATGGGTGGGCTTTAATACACAGCCTACACTTTTAAAGTCCACGTGTCTAGCAAGTGGTTGTCCCTGGGCATATCACCATCAATATTTATCTATGGATGGACATGCTCCCCATAAATATTACTGTTTATGGTTAAGTGGGTAAATGTTAGAAATAATAATAAAGAAATGTCCATGAAAGTATGACTCAATCACCTTCCTGATGTTGGGCACTCAGCTTCTCAGTGAAATGGGTCTGTGATGGCTGAAAGAGTGAGAAAGAATGAGAAAGAAAATATACTGCATTCCTTCTAGCCGTAGTTCATATCCAGCACTTCAGCAGCAGGCACATTCCCGGCTGTGCACTGCACCAAGGACTGGATTCAAGAAGGACTTACATTGTGCCCAGAAGAGCTAACCTAGACAGTCCAGATGACTGTGGCAGTCAATGGATCAGGCCTCGAATAGGAAGAGAGATCACTTATGTCTCCTAAAATGAACATTTGGTTTGAACGTAGCCACAGAGAAAGCAGGGGGTGGCTCTCTGCCTGCAGCTCACTCTTCTCCTGTGTTACCCATGGTGGCCTGGAGAAGCCGCTCAGAAGAGAGCTGCAGGCTTGGTTCTACCTGTTCCCCAAGTGCTTCATGACTGCCATGACAACACGTTACACAGCCTTCAGAGCTATTAGGGGGACAACCTGCCTGGAAGAAGCCAGTCCTTACAGGGATTTCTGCTGACTCACAAGGTCTTCTGCATCCTAAACACTTAGTACCCTGGAGCTTACAGGTTTACAGCTCAGCACCGTGGAAAGGAGGTAAGTAGCTTTTAGAAAAGGGCAGGGGGCATAAGTATACACCCCTCCCTCCATTGCTAAGTGAAAGCAGCCCCAGCTCCATCCCAGTAAGACAGCAAGGCAGAGGAGGGCTGTGACCCTGGCTTGGAGAGGGTTAAGAACAACTGACCTACGGGCTCTACTGGCTGTGCTTTGCTCTCGAAGCTGAGGGAATGCAGTCAGCAAAGAGATTTTTAAGCTTCATTTTCTCTGTCTACAGGTGCCTGTCTTCCAGTATTAGTCTAGGGAACTGCACACCAATTACCTCATATATTCACCGAAAGTGCAGTACAATACAACTTATTGTTATATACTGTCCTTGATAGAAAGCCCCGTGAAATGCTTGACAGTACTATTGGGTCCATAAAAGCATGCGTGGTCATGAATACATGTGAGGGTTCAGTCCCTTGCTCTTGATTCCTGTTCTCTGCTGGAAACCACTCAGTTACAATTCTCTCAATTTCAACACTGAGAGGAGGTGGAGGAAGGGAGTATCACAGCTCTGTCACTGTCTGCAAGTGTAGGAGGGCCATCCTGCTAGACATGAGATAGATAGACCCAAGGGACATACACAGACATGCAAATACAGAGGCTGACCCACAGCTGACCACTGGTGACTGGCCTGACCCTCAGCACCATTAGGGCTACCAAAGTGAGGATCTGTGTGCTTGTTGCTGCAGCAGAAGGGACAGGATTTTCCACAGCAGTGCTTTGGCTTAGCCACACGTAGCCTACACAAGCAGCTTCATTTAATCTTTCTGGAAGTTGGGAAATGAAAAATATAATGTCATACCATGAATCACCTGTTTTCTCCAGCACTGGGCCCACAAAAAAACCCAGGGATTTTGCTTTCCAACGCTCAAATTATTTGTAACCCTTTGAGTAAACCCATTTCTATAAGCCACAATAAAATGTCAGTGTTGTAGTTCTATCACAAGGCAGCTGGGGTTGGATTCAAACAGCCAACTGTGAGGCTGAAGACAAACTTATGTGCCTAATGCAGCATCTATGCTCAAAAAATATGAGAGACATTCATGGTGTGTCTGACTTTCAGGGCTGCTGGTTTTAGAGTCTCTGTACATTCACTGGAGAGGGACAGGCATGAAAAATAACAGGCCATCAGAGGATCCTGGAGTGCACGGAGGACTGCTCCTCAGCACAGACAAAGCAGCCCACCAAGGAGAAGACACTTCACTGCCAGGGACTCATCTGTGCCAGGGGACACCTGTGGCCAGTAGGAGAAGTCAGGACAAGGCAGGGGAACATGTTGCCCTTTCCCACTCACTGACCAGCTCCTCTGCCTCATTCTAGCCATAAATTCTAAAGGGATCCAGCAGGTGATGTCTTGTGACTTACAAGGGGCAGCTTCCACTCTTCATCTTTCAAAAATCATTCAGGGCCCAAGGAAGAAGGTCAGCCAAAGCAATTCTTTCTGTTGCAGTTAGTATGGCTGCCTTAGCACTCGTGTTCTGGCTCAGGCCCAGGAATTTCCTTTAGGTTTGTAGGAATATTTTGCAGAATGAGACAGGTGAATATTTTTGAAAAAGAAACTAAAGGTTTTGATTTCTTCTTAATAGCCTCTTCTCCCTTACAACCCTTGAATTTTCTTTGCAATAACCAAGGCACAGACAAAAACACTTAATTAAGCCTGATTTTTTGTTAAAGCTCTTTAGAAATTCAAAAAGGAAAGAAAGAAAAGACAAGAAAGCCAGAACCTCAAAAATTTGCCCATAACTATACCTCACACATTATTATCCACACAAAAAAGGCAGTTGTCTTTCAAATGTTTGAACAAGCCGTTATTAATGAAGTATATTGCAGATCACTGACAAATCTACAGAAGAATGATCCAATGTCATTTAGAAAGAAATCATCATTCTCTTTGTAATGTGGTGCCCTGCCTAGCCCTGGGAGTCCCTGGTGCTAGGAAATGTCCAAAGATAGAACCTGTCTTGAGTATCTTATAAAATCTGAACCCTGCAAAATATTAGCTGTGCTTCAGTGACAGAGGTTCACAAAGGATGGGTTTACAGAAGCCAGAGTTAAATTTTGATGTATTAGCAGTTCCAGGGGAAATAAAAATGGTGTGAAACTATTTTCAGGCTGATTTTAGATATGAAATATCGGTGAATTGAAGAGTGGAAGAAATTTTCCTTTGTGTTGTTAAAAAATAAAAATGTCATGCCTACAAATGAAATAAAAATGTTTCATTAGGAAAAAAAAAGACTAAACAGAGATAATTTGAGTTTCAGAGATGTTTGGTTTTTTTAAAAAAACACCTAGTAAAATCAAGATTTACTTGAAAATTATCTTGCTGTTATGAGATCAGGTCATGTAATGCTCACTTCGGGATATGTGTGATTCCCATCTAGGGCTGATATGTCTGCAGCTGAAAGGATGGGAGACTAAGCATTATACTGTGCTCCTGGACAGCCCTGCTTCTTCTGTAACTATCCAGTATAGTCCTGCCCAGGCCCTGCCCAGTACCAGCAGTGTTGTTTGAGTGCCTTGGGGATGGTTTGCTGGGTGATGGAACTGTCTCACCTGTTTCTCTGGCTGCTGAGATTAGATTCAGCAATTCTCAGCTGACTGACCCCCTTAACTTCAGCATGTAAAAAACAAGGTTAGACCCTAATACCTATGCAGTGCCCTTTAATTATCCCTCACCTGGTCCTGATATTTGGAAAATTAGTGTTACCCAGGCAGCAGAGCATGGCTGCAGTGGGTTGGATATAATCAGCATCCTGTCTTATTTTAATTGTCTTACTTATTGTCTTATTTTAATTCTGGTAGCATTTCTGTTTTGAATCAGCTCATTCCAGGCATCTGTTCAAAGGCTGGAGACTACATCCAGAATGAAAGTAGGGAAAAAATGAGCATAATGTGTTGGTTTTTCACTTCCTCCTGCTTCTTTCCCTACCAAATTAACAGCAAAGACCTTTTAAGCACCTCAGGTAGGCATCTTTTTCATCAAAACTGTCCTGCTGGTGAGAATCAGGCTCTGAGCACTGTTGTATTGAGGTGACTCTCAGTGCTGGATCGATAGCTGGCAGGGCTCCTCAGCAAAGGAGCTGACAGCAGCGTTGCAACCTGCTGCCTGGAGCACTCAGCATCCTCATTCTCTGCCACATGCAACCATGGGAAGCTCCAGGAGAAGGGAACACGGGGCACAGCACAGTGAATTCCTCTCTTCCCCTATCTCTGGCCCGCCTTATTTATATGTGCTGAGATTCAACAGGCATTTCAAGATGTCGGGGAGATGGAAAAGAAAAGGAAGGAGAGAGAATTATGTGCTGCCTGTCTCTATTTTATAATGTATTTATGTGAGAATGGGAGTGGGGAGGGGGAGGCTGGGGCATCAATTTGTATGTGGTTTGAAATACTTTTTTTTTTTTCATAAACAGAAAGGCTTCAGAAGGAGAATGCTAAGCAGAACAGAGAAATGACACACCATTTATCCGGGTTTTGTTAAATAATGAGCTAGATTCCTCAGTGATCAATCTTTCCCCTTCAATTAACAGCAATAAATTCCTCATAAAACATTCTAAACAATGCTGGACTTTCTTTTTGCTTTACATTATTTATGCGGCATGTTTTGTTATTCTTGCCCTTAAAGCAACTTAATATATTATGTCTTGTTTCTCAGCCACAAAAACAACTTGCCACTGCAGAATGATCTCAGCAGTATGTTATCTCTGCCCGTCTGATCCCTGCCATGTAATGCACACACACACACTGCCCCTTAGAGGTGACATCCAGTTATGGCTACAGGGAAAAAAATCACAACTATTGGGATATGTTTTGATTGCAATGTGTTTATGCAATTTTGTCCAGCTGGCTGGCTTACCAGAAAGAGAGTCTGATATTTTTTATTTAGAACAAATGTCCATATTTTGATCTCAGATAAGTCGTGCAAATCTTGCATAACTCCTTCGATTTCAATACTGATGTTTGCAACGGACATATCTGATGTCAGGTTCCCAACCTCAGCTCCTTTTCCTCAGTACTGTCAGGTAAAGATAAAGAATCACAACTGCAGACAGCACGCCTTCCCAGATGCTGCTGGATGCAGCCACGCTTGGAATACGAGAAACCCCACAGCGACCAGGGACAAATTGCCGTGTTGCCACCCCCCTTAACAAATGAGTATGAAAAAGATGAGAAAGGAAAGAGTAGGCTAAGGTTATTAACTTCATCAGCTGTTGCAGCAGCCACCAACCCTATTACTGTTTTGCTCTCTGCTTTCTTGCTCACTGGGGACACTGTCTCAGCAAGCCAATAGGTATCCTCATGGAGAGCATGACTGTGACAGCCCAGCCAGGTTTCAGCCACCTCAAGGGACACTCTCTTGTGTCAAGCGCTTCTCTGTCTCCTGCCCTGATGAAATAATAAAGAAAATCTGTCTCTTTCTTTTCATCAACAGCTGCCTCTGCCCTCTCGAGCCAGGCAGGGTAGCATACAGATAGGGGAGGAAGTGAAGAGCAGCAAATGCTTTCTTGTGTCCATCTGCCTGATCTGACAGTAATTTCTCTAGTTAGGACTTTACATTAAGCAAACTGATATGTATGTGTCTCCCGTGCAGGGCTGGAGGTGAGGAATAAACAATAAGATGTGTAGGACACAAAGCCATCATGTAAGCATGCTGGGAAATGAGACAATTTAAAATGAGCAGAACTAGTTGCTCCAGGCTTGCAAGAACTGCAAGCCACTTCCCCAGCAAGAGCTAGCACAGCATCAAGTCACAGGATGGACTAAGCATTGAAATTTGAGTCTGCCTTTTCCCTCCCTGGCTACGAAAAAGCAGGCACAGGGCAGAGGGCTGGGGCCACTCTTCATTGCAAAGAAAGACTTACGCATTACCCCCATTTGGCCTTTCTTTTCACTCTTGATAACTCCAAATGTTAGGTGAAGCACCAATGTTTGCATGTTTTATGATTTTTATTAATACTCTGAGCAAACTGGTTGGCCTCTAAGGCAGCAGATCTTCAGGAGTGAAATGACCATTTCACTGAGCAAAGGCCTTCGAGCAGGAAATGGTGTGAACTGAACTGGGGAGAATCTCCAGGGTCAGAGAGTGATCCATCATTAAGTCATGATCCAAGAGCTGTAGAAAAAGTGTCTGAAGGAAGGACAGGTCTGCTGAGAGATGGGAGAGACTTTATGAACCATCTAGGAACAAAGAAGACCTGGCCCAATCTCTGCACAGGAAGCCAGGAGGTGGGTGTGTAGGAAATGGGTGCAGTTTGTCCAGCTACAGCTGTCCATACTGGGATTGGGCCACTCTGACATGGAAAAGTATGACCCCATCAGGTGAGATACAGGCTCACGGCAATACAAGTCAATGTCCTTGTTCTACAAATTACAATAGCAACCATTTTGCAAACGATTACCGGAATTTCTCAGTTTGGCTTCAGTGGGAGGAAGTGAGACTCATTAATTCCCGTCTGACATTCCCTTTTATCTGATGACTGGGGTCAATCTACAAGGGGAACACCCAGCCAGACATTGACAAAACAGGAGGTGTGTGTATGTGTTTGTACGGGAAGAGCAAGTTATAAAAATGTTATTTCCCTTGGGGACAAACTTGCTACATGAAATTTGAATGAGTAATTAGGTTCTTGGAGACTGTCCCTCTACATAAAACCAACCCAGCAATGCTAGATATAGAGGTCAAAAAAGAAGTCCTCTCCACAAGTGCTCATCTTCCCTGGTGGGGGATGGTCATGTCCATCACACCGGATCAAACTGCAAACCAGTGTGGATGAAGACGTCCAGAGCCTGGAGGTCAGAAAATCAGCTGGTGCCAAAATACTCTGCACTTGTGACAAAAGCCTCTACCTCATCTACCCTTATCCCACCACTCTCTTTGCTTTTTCTATTCTCATCCCTTTAAATGTGTCTTTCTTCCTGCAGAGATTCACTGTGGAAGAAACCTTGTTTCCACACAATCATCTTCATCAGAGAGGCCTAAGGTTTTTAAGGGTGGTAGGCAAGCTGTTGCCATGCCCAGCAATCAACAGACTTCCACACTGACCTTGAGTAATTCTTTGTCAGGCCTGAACTGAGACAGGAATGCTTCTTGGGCTGCTTTTTCTGAGTGCCAAGGATATAAGGAATTTTCAGAAGAAGGAGAGCCCATCTTTCCCCTTAGGCAGCATGTCCTTTCTAGAAGGCACTGCAGTAGTATGCTCACGGTGGGGTTACCTGAGAGGGAAGATCTGCCAAGCACTGTACAGGGACAGAAAGAACTGAGTCACTGACCCAAGCCTCTGCTTGCACAGGCACCACACAAAGCCCTCCACTAAATATATCAAGCCATTTTAAAATTACAAAATTGTCTTCTAGTACACATTGTAAGGACACAGAATGTATTAATATACCAGCTACCATCCAAACTCTCTCCACTACGATAGCAGCTGAAAAATTTTTATTGTGGTTTGCAAAGATGTGGTTGGACACAAACAACACTCAAAGCTCCCTGTGAGGCTGTGCTGGCCACACTCTGCTCCCTAGCCTTCCTCCTCCTCCTCCTCTGGAGAACAATGGACCTTTTCAGCACCAGGAGGAGCAAGCACTAGCAAAACACAATGGCCTTTTTTATCCTAGCTTCAAGGCATTTGTGGTTGGAAAAAGAAATGCATTCATCTTGTTAAAGCGAGGAATATCTGTGTTAGAATTGGGCTTTGCCCAGAATTCTGTATTTCATCTCCAGGAAATAGATCTGAACATGGATCACATTCAAAACATTTTAGCTTACTCCTCTCTCATTGTTTCAGATGATTTTGGGAGCTTGTGTTTATTTATCTACATGCTAATTGTAGCAGTGATATAACCTGCAACTTCTTTAATGTCATCCCTAGTTAGGGAACCCAGTCACGTCATCAGGAAGACAGGTGGAAGCACAGTCTTGTTTATTGCTTGTGAATAAACTCATCTTTAATCTTTGACATCCATTTAGCCAGGAAAGAGTTAACACCCATACCTCTCAGAGAACAAATTGGCTCATCCAGTTAAAAAAAAAAAAAATCCCAGAAAATTGGATGTCAGTAGATTATCCTTCTCCAGATCCATGGATTATTGTGCTTGGAGAGGGTATCCAAGTGGAAAAGAATGTAATATCACGGTATGTGCAGAGAGAGCCTTCACCTCTACTCCAGCTCAATTACACATTTCTCTTATCATAGACATCACATGATGCCTACCCTCATGCCTTTCTTCACTTAAACCTATTATTGCATTTTTATAAATACTGGAAAGCCTCTTGAAATTGTGAAGTTTCTTGCCACAGTGGATCATATGCTGGTTAAATCATTTTGTTTCCTCTGTTCTTCCCCCTCTGCTCTTCCACATCACTTCCTTATTTGATTAGTTCCCTATATTAAGTGATTAAGACATTGCAGCATCCATCTTCTCTTTAACTTCTCCATGACATACAAATATAAAGGTTTCTACCTACATCTTAAAGCTTAAGAGTAAAGTCTTCAGATTCTCTTATGCCAGCCTAGAAAAAGCGTGACAGGCTCAAATACCCCATGAGACAAAGAAATTACTCAGGACATTCCATAAGCTAAGGGAAAGTTTGGAGTGCAGAGAGAAAACTGGACTAGCATAGTTGGTGCCATTTGTGCCTCAAATGCGTGATGCTTCCCCACAGATTAAATGGTGCAATCAAAGCCAGGGGTGGCTGAATGACAATGTCTGCAGTGCCAGCACTTCAAGTTATTGCCAATCTTGTGGCAGTGTGACATTTTCTCTCAGAGCCCTGGCCTCAGGATCCAAAGGCTTGTCTGACATTCTCTGCTTGCTCTTTCTGCTTTGGGCTTTTTTAATTTTCTCTTGCTTGCTTGCATTTCCCCCTCATTTATGCATCATAGTTATGGAAGAAAGCTTGAAAACAAGAATCAAACAGATCTAGTTGGAAAAAAAGAGGCTGATTAACATTAGGAAGAGGATCTCCAGCAGATCCTCCAGCAGGTGACCCTTTCCCTCTTCTCAGTACTGGTGAGACTACATCTGTGTCCAGTTCTAGGCTCCCCAGTACAGAGAGACAAGGACACACTGGAGCAAGTCCAGCAGAAGGGCAAAAAGATGTCAGAGGGATCAGAGCACCTGCCATATGAGTAGTGGCTGAGATAGTTGTGATTATTTAGCCTGGAGAAGAGAAGGGTCAGGAGGACCTTAAAAGTGTGTCTAAACTCATGCAGTGGACAGCGAGTCAGGACCATAGATCCTAATTCTTCCCAGCGGTACCCAGTGGCTGGACAAGAGGCAGTGGACACAAACTAAAATACAGAAAATTTCGTTTAAACTCTTTTTTTTTTTTTGGTGAGGGTGACTGAGCATTTGAACAGACTACCCAGGGAGGCTGTGGAGTCTCCATCCTTAGAGAGTCTCAAAAAACTGACTCAATACAGCCCAGAGCCACCTGCTCCAGCTCACCCCACCTTCAGCAAGGGGTGAGACTACGCAATCTCCAGAGATACCTCCAACCTTAGCCCTTTTGCAATGCTGTGATTCTCTAACAGAATACTACAATTATGATCTAAAATGATAATTTCTAGTTTTAAAGCCATTTAAAGTTCTGAGAAGGAATCCAAATAGTTCTTTTTCAGAACCTCTATTGGCAATATTATATTTTCCTTGACTTCCAATCCTCCCCCTTAACTAGGCACAAGCTCTGGGACCAGGCGTGGCCATACACTGAGCAGTGTGTTAGACAGTCACCTAAAATGGCTTCTTATGGGCAAGATGTGAACACTAACTAAGCAAAGTTGAAAGTTCAACATTGCAATATGCAGTGCATGGGAAGTTTTCAGGGTAAGTCTTGTATATTTGCTCATTTATACCACCACAAGTAAAACTGAACCTAAAGGTAGAAAAGTGTGAAGATACTAAGAGTTTGAGATGCGAATTTGTTTGAAGTTTGTTTCAGAGATTTGCAGGAGAATTTTCATGACATAATCGACTTTTAAAGATTTTACATTTAATTTTTGAAAGTCTTGTAAGAGTAATCAGTAGCTATATTCATTCCCCCACATTCTTTTTTACCTGTTTGCTGCCAACAGAGATTAACAAAAACACTTTCCTTGTATTAAAAAAAAAATAAATTAAAAGAAGTGATAAGCCCAATGTAGCTATTGCTGAAAAACTCAGACTTTCCTCTTCTTTTTAACTAAAGCTGACCATCTCACATCACAGATACAAACTCTTTAAAAGAGTAAGTGGTAGAAAGCATTTTGAGATGTTTAAGTTCTTAGTAGTCCAGTGCAGAGAGCTCAATATTTGAGTACCATAATGAAACTGATCAAATCACTAACAACTGAGGTGTTTAAACCTGTATTGGGCATTTGATTCAAAAGAGAGTGGATACTTCCATTTAAAAAAAGTGTATAACCCTACAAAATCGGAAGTGTCTCCTGATTTGGGACAGCTCAGTTTTCTGTGTACTTATTCCAAAACACTGCAATGGGGTCTGAGTTGGAGAAACGATGAGGACTTCTCTGAAAAACTGTCTGAGTGATGCAGCCAAGTGCAAGGATCAGACTGACTCATCAGGTGGAGCATATTGTCCACAGGACAACATGCATCACCAGAGGAATTGACCCTTATATCCTTTATCCACTGAATTATTGAAGAATAATATTTCTCCCTCCAAACACATGCTGAGTTATAATTTGCTCATAGACTTGAAATTACATTTAGAAAAAAAATTATAAAAAGGTCAAGGGTGGGAAGTATTTTGGAGTTTAAAACTATAATACTTGGTGGACGGCTGTGATTATTATTCTACTCTTAGCAATTAACTATTGCTATACACTAGAATTGATTAAGACAAATAACTGCTCATGGAATAAAAATAAATTCAAATTTTATTTATTTAATCTACTTTTTTGTGTGTGTGTTGTCAGACATTTTTTTCTCTTTATACTTGATCTGATGTTTGAGTAACATGTTCAAGGTGCTCTGACCTAAGACTTAAAGTACAAGGAATGCCTCTGCACTAAGATACACTGTAATCTTGCTACAGACACTACAATAATTTACTGCAGAATTGAGTGGAGTATCTCAAAGAAAAAATTATGTCATCGGGTAAAGTCAACCAGATTCTTAAAAGAGAAGCTCAGATGGGCTGTCCCACTCAGGTCCCTTGTAGTCTCTACTGAAGTCCCAAGCTTCTTGGAAAAGAGGACCATTTCTCAACCATCTGCAACATATCAACTACACTGCTGGCGCTCAGTAAACAAATAATTAGAACAACAAATGGAATTGTCTCTAAATATAATGTTCCACAAAACTTACAGAGATGCCATCTGCTCTGTAAGGTAGAAAGCTGGAACCTAGATAAACTTCCACGTATGCTTAATTTTACACCTTTGAGCAGCCCCAGGGACAACATAAGTGCATAAAACTGAGCAGATATGTAAACATTCGCAGAGCTGCAGCTCTATAATTGGTAACTTTGCAGCTACTGTATTTTTCAAAGATTTGGAAAGAAGTTCTGTGGCAAAGGTGACTTCAGGGTCAAAAAAAATAAGCTGTGGACAGCTCATCTCCACCTTTATTCTAGTGCTTGGCTTAATTTGTCTCCAAAACTCCCCCAGTTTGCAGTGGAAGGATGGCACAGTGCCAGCACTTTGGCATCTGAGAGACAGCAGAACACATCTCACTCCTGCTCAGAGCTGGAAGTGAAAATAGAGTGTGAGGAATCCAAAAGGAAGTTGTTGAATGCATGGCAGATGTTGTTACATTTGCCCTAGCAGTACTCCATGTGGCAGTCACACGACTGGTGATCTCAGCCAGAGAGGTTAGCACTGGTTAACAGAGAGGGATGGACACTCCTGTGTGAGGGGTGTATTTCAAATGGAAGTGGAACAATTGTTATAAGTGAACCAATAACAGCAGGAACAAAAAATATTAAAAGAAGTGGAAGGGATGCTCAGAAGTAATGGCATTTCGTATGGGAAAATAGCACATTAATAACCATGAAGAGACAAAACCAAGATGAACATTTCATGGGAAAATGGACTGAAAGGGACAACTTACGACCACCCTGTGTACTTCCATCCCATTTCCCTGAGCTTTGTCTGGCACTCATGTCTCCTACAGACAAAAGCAGAGTGAGGAAGTGATACACACTGGTATGAATCATGGATTTCTAGACCACCATTTATAACAAGAGCTATGCCTGAGCATATTGAAGATGATTCATGTGTTTTTCATGTAGCCGTTGGGCTTTAATTATTCACTTGATTATCAATAAAAAATAAGCAGAGAGCAGTACAGAATGTTAATGTCTGAAAGGGGCATGCAGCTGCTTGTGTGAAACAATGTGCACATGCATGGAGAATTCCAGTCAGTGCCAGGTATGAGGACAAATTCACAAGCAGAATTAGCACATTTCTTTCCTTTTTCTTCCCTGTCCCCTCCACACCCCTTTCACAAACAAAACCTGACAACTTGTTCATCAGCTTTGAGATGGCAGACAAATGTTTCAGCAAAACACATGCCAAATATCCATTGATATTGGCTGAAATTCAATATGATGAAATGAATTGATGCTGGCGTCCCATTTGGTGCAATGCAATATTTGATCAATAGCAAGTAATTGGACATCATTTTGTGTAGGGTAGAAAGCTGGGGCTGTTACATCACTCTGAGTTATGGATCATATTAATCACTGCCTAACTGTTTCATCAATGTAATTTCTTTTCATCAACATGCTGTGGCATTTAGAACGTTGGACATAAAACCTCTATACTGTATTAACTTGAAATTAAAAGCTGTGCAGCCCAATGAAATGGAACATCGTTACCATGGGTGTGAACAGTGTTCTCACATCATAGCACAAAATTATACAATTGGCACCTATAACAAGCGGAGTGACAGGAAAAAAAAATCAAATAGCAAGAGCTCATCTGGACCAGGGAGGATATGTGATCTTACAAGCCTTACCTTTGGTTCCTCTTCCTCAATTGTAATCAATGCAAGAGCAGCAGGGAGAGAAATCCCTGTTTCTTTTCAGATTTTGCTAGTTTACTGGTGTTTGCAAGTTGTGAAACTACTGAGGATATGTTAACACAGCAGTTCTAGCAAAAGACGAGATATGCTTACTCCATCCCCTTTCCTAGCATAGAAATGCATGTGCCTCAGGGGTCACTGGGATTCCTATTGTTTACCCTATGCTCTTTCCATTTTAGATTTCTTCAAGACTCTTTTTCTACTTCACCAGAGGTACATTTCTGGAGCTTTCTGTCAGATTACTCAAAGTTGCTTTTCTTCCATCACATACTAGCAGGAATCCTTGCTTAGCATTTGGCAGCAAAGGAAAGCTTTTAGGTAAGTCAGTCAGAGAAGTAGTGCCAGCTTCAGTGAGACCATGGCATAGTCCTGCTCTGAGTGACCAAAAATCTTCTGCTGAGGTACACTTCAGAAATCTGCTTGGGCAACAAACTGCACAGTCTGGCGCAGCAGCACTGAACTCAAACCTCATACTGGTGTTTTCAGTAAGATCAGCACAGAAAACAGAAAGTAATCCTTTACTCTTCAGTACAGACGTTCACCCAGGCAATTCCCTGTTCCATGCTGGGGCAAGACATAGACATATGCATCCTCCCACACTCTGGTCTCTGTGGGAAACAAACTGGGAAAAGTAAGGAAAAAGGTGTTTAAGCCAGACCCCTGTCTTTCAGACCATAAGCACAGAGCATACAGTTTATGTCCTGCCCAAGAGGTTGAATGACCCTGGCTAAGCCCATAGATAAAGTTGGCAGAGAATGGCCTCAGGTCTCCATTATTATTACACAGAAAAGCAATGGGACTCTGTCCTGTGTGAAGAGAGAACAGGAAGGTAGGTCAACAGCAGAAAAAACCTGACAACTGGATCTTATTCTCAGAGCACCTGCATTTCCCACTGGTAGCAGAGCTGCAAGTGCCTGGCCCTTCTTAAAATGTAACCAGCTTACTCATTCTGTCTTAGGTGAGAGCTTTTTCACTGTTCTTTGTTTAGTGTGAAGCCTGTTGGGAAAGACAGGATGAGAGCAGATAATAATAACAGTATTTCAACATCTCCAGCTCATGGTTTCTTTCCATATTTGGTGATTGTTTTCTTTAAGCTCCAAACTCTGGGTCTGTGGGAATCTTAGCTTTCTCTTAAAAAATGCTGTCTGTTCCTTTTGATGGGGTAGGAAAGCCTGAAAACCTGTCATCCAACAGAACTGAAACATTATATACTTAAAGAAAGAACTTTAAGTGTGCATTACTCATAAACATCTGTGGTTTTAACAGGGACTGCATGATTTTTAGGACAATCTTATTATGAGGTTTTGAATGCTGGAAAATAAATGACCCTCACAAAGGTTTGCAGTCTGGATAGAGCTAAAGGCTCCAAAGAAATATTTTTAAGTGCCACTGGTTAGAAAAAAAACTTAGATTATGGCTTTTATGTGAAATTTTCTGTTCTCCCAGCTGGAATTAAAAACACAACAGACTCAGTTCAGGGGTGGAGGCAAAAGGGAGACAGAAATGTCTTTTATTTCCACCCCTGCTAAGGAAAACACTTCCTTACATGATGAAATTAAAGTATGTGCCAAGATCCTATTAGAACTTGACTTCATATTTCAAGTTTCTCAATAGGAATATTTTATTTATGTAGTAGAGCCGAAGAAAATGGTGTGACAATACTTCTGCTTTCAGCTAAATGGTGCTGGATCTCAAAAGAAGGAAGGAAGTTTGTGAGTCCACCTTGGTTTTGTTTTTAGCTAAAGAAGTAACAACCTCATGTTAATGGTGAGTTGAGGAATTAATTTCCTCTGCCCTCAGTGGTAAATTTATACAGTATTTTATACAATAGAAACTGGTCTCCCATTGAAGCTGCACCAGCAATTTCTTCACTGAATCTGCACAAGACATTTTAAAACTATTTCAACATCAGACAGTGCCAGTGTAGACAAGAGTTCAGGGCTGCAGGGGGAAATAGTACAGTTCTTTTTTTTTTTTCTCTGTGGCTGCTTGGGAGGTTTAAGGATCACTGAAAACAATTTCCAGTCTCTCCTCTCCCTGTTTTTTCTGCTGACACTGGCTGTTTGTGCCTTTAATGGTACAGGCTAAAAATGTAAATGTGTGCCTGTGGTTTGCAGATTTGACATATTGCACCATTAAAGCTTAAAGTGATCCTGCAGCCACTCTTCAGGGAGTGCTCCTTTTGAGCTAAGTCCATTGCAGTCACTGTCACAGCGCAAATCATCTGTTCACACACGTGCACTTATACACAGAGATCTCTTAAATTTTTCCACTTCCCATTGCTGCCAGTATCACCAGTAAACTCTCTACTGACATCTGTTGGTACAGTGTGATGAAGAGCTGATCATGACATGGGCAAAGCAGGAAGACCTCTCTATAAGCCCCAAAGTAAGTCAACTGTGATTGCTTCATAGCTCCACCTACTTTCTTCAAACCCCTCACCCTCTGTCTCTGCTTCTTTTAATCTAAGACGAGAGCTATTGAGAGTGCAAAGGCATTTGCTCTTTGTCTATTGAAAATAATCCCCCATAACCCTTTCGTCTGTCCATGTCACTCAGATGATCAGCCAAATCCTTTCTCGACAGCTCCCCAAATTGCACCTATTTTCTACTGCTCTGTTGTTTCAGCCCTTCATTTGTAAGAATGGTTTATGTTTGCAACTAATTATACTAACAGCCATACACAGATAAGGCCAAAAAATGTAAAACTGCTTAGAGAAGGGAAATGAAGACACTGGTTTATCTTAAAAGTCCACTGCTAAATTCATTGATGCTAAGCCTGCTGGCATTACCTGCCAGAAAGGTCAAGATGTAATTATGCTGGATGTGCTAAGTGCATTGTATCCCTGATGCATGAAAATCTCTTAGGTCTAAAGATTTGAGCAGTACCCAGGACTCTTTCATAGATTAAAAGCAAAGTAAATTTTAAGGTCCTACCTACAGGATGATACTCAAACATTCTGCAGCAGGAGCACACCCTGGAACTCAGGAACAAGAATCCGGTGCCTGGAGATCTATTCTCATTCCACAGGAGATTTACCTAGGATCAGGTGAGCAGCTGTGCTTCTCTGTGCTCAGGCCCTTGCATAATGATACCATGATTATTTCGTCCCACCAACTTCTTAGACATCTAAGCATAGATGTCAGCATGTTGAAGGCTACTGCACTTTTTGTGTATTATTCTCATTATCAGCATACAAAACAAGGTTTATGTACTGTATCATGGTATTTATACAGCACTCATCACCAGGGTATAGAAGCTTCCTACAAAAGCAGACATTAAACATCCATTTTTTCACCCCCTGTAGCCAACTAAATCCTTTTAACAAGGATTTAGAGAACTCACACACTCCTGTAATTATTGCCACATTGCCTCTATCATTCTCTTGGCCATGTTAGGGAGCACAATTCAGTTCCTCCAGTATTAATGAGTAATAAATAATTCATANGTAATAAATAATTCATACAAAAAAAAAAAAAAGACATCTAACAAAAGAGACATGGGCACACTTCATATAGTGACAGCATTATGCAGCCTGTGATGTAGTTTTCTATGTTAAAGCCCTGTAGAATTTTAGATAAAATTATAACCGTTCTTTACCTTTTAAACATCCTATAGAATAGAATACTATTAACATCTTTGTGAAATAATATCATCCAGCAGGCTGGCTCAGAGAGGTTGCAGAAGACAGTACTCTGTTTCAATTCCAGAACAGAGCACTGTTACACTTCTATAGGCTCTTATGGATTTCATCCCTCTTAACTTCAGCATGACTTTCCCAGGA
This sequence comes from Chloroceryle aenea, assembly GCA_013399075.1. NCBI lineage: Eukaryota > Metazoa > Chordata > Aves > Coraciiformes > Cerylidae > Chloroceryle > Chloroceryle aenea. Next base: position 590,737 of record VWZY01008407.1, read on the forward strand.
GAGTTTGCACATGAGGTGAGAAGAATGGTGGGAGAAAAATTACTGTGGAGACAAAGGAAGATTTTTGGCCTAAATTTACTACCAAAAGCTGTCTTGGAGGCTTAAACATAGTGGGACTATTCAGCTCCGTGATAAAGGGGTCAGGTGTGTTCAGAAGAGGATTAATGGGATAATACCAGAGAAACAACAGGAGAGTGCCCAGCAAATACACAGTTAAACTGCTTTCTCTGCCTAATAGTGATAGGTGGAATACAAAGACCCTGGTTACTGCAATAGCTCCTCTGCAGCAGCAGAGACAGCAACCTATGAGACAGTCCATGGAGCTGCCAGACTGCCATTCTTCACAGCTTGTGAAAAGCTCCTTTACCCAAGGGTTCAGAGGAAGCATCTAGTCCTTACCTGACAAACAGCAGGAATTATTTTGAGCACAGAAGGGATCAGACATTTTTGTTCACTTTGCATATATCTATCTGATGTATACAGGACCTTTCAATTGTGTTCTACACAAAGGAGTTGCATGGTAGCCTACAATGAACACTCTCCATGCACATGCAAACCAACTTTGCGCTTAATTGCTTTCTCACAGTAGTCCCGCTTTGACTATATCCCCACATAAAAGGTAATACTTGATTTTGAGTTTTTCTGAGTCTGGGCAGCCTTATTTTTTTTCAGGAGAGTGGCAGAAAGAAACAGAAAATACTTAACTACTTTTGTTCATTCTCCTATAAGATGATGCTGAAGGGAGTTGACCATGTTCTAAGCTCTAAGAGGGATCCTGCATTGGCAGGGAGAGGGGGTTTCAATGCAATTAAGCAAGAGAGGGATAAGACTGGTTGGTTGGTGTTAGAACACAAATACTGTTTCTTCTGTTAAACAAACACAATACTTAAAACCAATCCCTTGAAAAACACCAGAACAGTAGGACTGCGAACTCAAATACAAAGATGTCAGGACTATGTGAACTTAATTAACCCTCCTGTATGCATGTGTTATCTAATTGCATGACCAGATGTTTGTCCACTGAGGGCCTGTGTCTCACAATACAGAAGACAAACAAGATCCACTGTGTAGGAAGCTGTTGAATATATTCCTTTCTCCTCTCTGTTTGTGTGGCCCCAGCTGAGCACTATTCAGTTCATGCTGAGGGTAGGATTATTCATCTTATCATGGACATTCTTATCACATTCCTGACTGTAGCAGCTGTGGACCTCACAGAAATTAACACACTTGTTTTCATCTGTGTAAAAGGAGGGCTTGGCCTGTGATCTCCACTATGGAGATCACTGCTGAACAATTTCTGTCAATATTTGAAGTGGTTAAAAAATGAAATGAAATATGATTTTGCCACAAGGAGAGCTGTTCAGTTTCAATAAGTGGTACTACCAGTCTTGCATAAATCTTGCATTTCCATCCTAACCAATATGAGTGCAGATAACTTCGTTATGCATAAGAATACTTAACCTATTTTCAGAATCCCACCAACTCCTGTGATTGAATAGCCATTGTGAGATGAAACCCAACAACAGCCTTGCCTTACTCTGCCACAGAATTATCAAGACTTAGCTGATCTAGAATTAAGTTCATTGCACCACTAAGGTTGACTTTCTTTATCTTCCATCACCCAGTTCCTTGCAACACTAACTAGTCTCATTTGTCTTCTTCGGTCTCCCCCAACATAATTTTCATGGCCTAACTTCAGGACTTATTCTACTTTATAAATGTATTCCACAAGGGATTTTTATTTTTTTTTATTTTAAAATCCAACAGTTTTTAGAAACACCTGTCACTGTTTCCATCTCTCCAATCAGTGAGCAGTGCGGGTGTCTCTCAGTGGGAGCTGACAATTTGATGATACTTCATCAGTGTGGGACTCCTGTTGAGAAGTAGATTGAGGCAAAGGAAATGCCTCTCACCATTGGAACAAATACGAAATCAGATTTTCCAAGCTATTGTTAGGCAAATTCAATTTCTTTTATTTTTTGAAGTAAGTCTGCATGTGGGTGTACTTGCATTAGCAATGGCCAGTTCACTCCTGTTTCTGTCCCACAACCACATAGGCATAAATGATACCAGCAAAATGACAGTCCGCAGAAAATAAAAACAAGCAACCAAACAACACACCAGGATGGGATTCAGGAACAGGACTATCTAGCTTCACCAGAGATTTCTTGCAAAACTTGGGTAAGCTTTCTTTAAAGTCTGGATCCTGCTGACCCATAGCCTACACATCTCCTGTAGCTTTGCTGTACTTCCTTCAGTTCCTCCTTGGATGCCAAGTCCTGAACAGCCTACAGTACAAGCCACAGCTCATGATGTCCATCTGACTTATACTGTCATAAATAGGCTGATATTTGTTTAATTTAGTGAAATAAATGCCTCTCCTAGCTGTTTGGAAAGCAAATCCCTCCTTACCCTCCAGCTGGTATTTACTGTACTTGAGTGAGCCTGGTAAAAAGCTTGAATTATAATTTAATGCTGCTATCTATGTTTGTGCAGAACCAACAAGCCTTTCTTAAGGCCTCTTAAGGTTTTTTAAACCAAGGAACTGCTCTTTTCCTCAATAGAGCTCTCCAATGCTTTAACAGTGTTTCACACAACAGATCTTCAAACTGGGACAACAAGAACATAATGCTGCAAGAACCTGCAGCATAAAATACTCCTTAACATAATATATTGATGCAGGACCTTACTGAGGTTTCTGAAGTTCCCCAGAAGAGAGTCACATAGCACCTCTTTGTTGTTATTTACTAACCATGAACTGCTTTTGGTCCTGCTAGCACGGTGCTACTGATTGGGGAGGGGCCATGGCTCTGTTCTTTTCCATTGGTCTTTGCTATAATCCTCACCCTGATGTGAAAAATTTGGCCTTCTTTGTAAGCAGGCATCAGCACAGCTCTGTTGATACACATGCTGAACACATGACTACAGAGAGACTATTTACAGTTCCAGTGCTTTTGAATACGATGATGGTCTTGCTGTTGCTTTCAGCAGCAGGACCAAACGCAAGTACCAAGACAAGCTACAGAGAAAGAAGGTCAGTATGAGTGGTGATTAAATGATTCAAAGCCTACAAAGAGAACTGAGACCTAAAGTCCCAGATTTTTTGCTTCTTCCCACCGAACTCCACATACTGTAAACTCAGTTGATGGAAACAGACATGCATTAGAATGTAGTGCATTTTTCCTTTTTTTCAAAATTTATATATATCTACTAATTTGTTCTCTTTTACAATGCCAAGAGGAATTCATGCTGATGGCTGGCACTGTACTATATTGTTTGTTTTCCAAGAAGACCCACCTCTGCTGCAGGGCCAAGTTCTATTTCTCTGTTTATAGTTGTCCTAATCGTATGCATATTCCCATTTGCCCTCCACTCTATTCTTCCTGATCTTGTCTCACTATTTCCCCTTCAGTTCCTCTTATATCTTAGGGGCTGTCTTATCACATGCCTAAGTCAAAGAGATTTCTTCCAAACAATTGCATTCATTCACAGTTCCCAGTTCATGTTAAGGGAGGACCGTGCACAAAGAAGTAAAAAGTAAATCAAAAGGGAAAAAAATTTTAGTTACTGCCTCAAAAACAGTAAGGTAATAAGCTTTGCCATGTTGGACCATGAACAAGTAATTGAATATATGGTTTCTGGGGTGCCAATTACCCAAGAGAATTTGGAGCCAGGTGAAGTCAGTACCTGGAGTGTTCAGACTGAATGAGTACCCAGAGACATTTAAGGCAGAAAATCACTATTTCCTCTTCACTCTACAAACCAAGAGATGGGAAGACCCAAAACACTGTGTGAGCTTGCTTGAGAGTGATGAAATCTCTCAGCCCTTTCATTTTAGCAGCTATTTATTTAGGAAGTATAGTGCTGAACCAGCATTGATATTTATGCAAAGAAGTGTGTTGTTTATGTGTGATACGTTATACACCTTAATTAAGATGACTTCCTTGTGAAGAACTCTTCCTGAAAATCAGTACAACCTGCTGGCCATCCCAGTTGTTAAATGAAAAACATGCTAGAAAAACACCACAACTTTGCCCAATATTTAATCACTCACTGTGCCTCCAGGATATAACTCCGATGGATATTCTAGAGAGCCCACTGGTGCCATATTGGAGAGTAAATCATGCTTTGATTGCTCCATCTTATAACCCACTGCAGCACTGGGAACATGCTTTGCCAGCACCTGCTGTCAGCATACTTTGAATTCTTGACCAAGATCATTGAAAGTCCAATATGAGAATAAAAAGCTACAAATTATTTCCACAGTATGTTAGAGTTAAGACAGTAGGCTGTAAAATAAAGAGAAATCTCTCTATTAGATAGAGCTGTCTCGAGAGCCACTTCTTCCTTTAAAAATCATGATCTACGCGTTTTCAGAAATCGATGAAATGATTTTGATGATTAAACTTAATTCATACTGAATTTAAAGGCATGAGCTTAAATCATTTTGCCATTTTCTTTGACAATCAGATTTTGGCATTGCATTTCTCTCCATCACTGTATGAAAAAAAAAAAAATCACAAGTACTGAGGAAGCAGATTAACATGTACAGAAGATGAAGCACTGTGAGAAGCAACATCTGGGGCAATGCAAAGGATGTTTCAAGGAGTGTAAACAGGCAGAAGTAAAAACAGAAAATAAACCTGACTTTTAAGTAAGATCAGCAACAACTTGGATTTATATAGTCCTCCATATGTTCTAGATGAATAACACCCAAAGCATTTTAGAGTGAAGTAAGGTAAAAACCACTCTTGAGGAGAGAAAGTAAGAGAATAATCACATTTCTTGAAAATGTTTTCAGCTTTAAGTAGGTGCAATTCTTCCCTTAAAATGGCTGTTGGTAACGGTGCTGAGGTGCTGTTGTTTTACATAACTGACTTTGGACGGGAGCCATGCTGCAGTGAAAGAGCAAAGACTGCTTGTAGTTGAAATGCTCATTCTGGTTTGGGGTTTTTTTGTTGTTGTTTT
>VWZY01008407.1:595757-652240 GCA_013399075.1 Chloroceryle aenea
AATGTGGTGGTTTTGGTTTTTTTTTTAATGTAATGCTGCTGCAGAATTCTTATTGCTTAGAAATATCTAGCTGGAAAGAATGAAAACATTCAGCTGTTTGGAAATGCCATTGAGTCAGTGCTGGAAGGAAATAGGCCTTGGGTGACAGAGAACAGGAGGAACTGCAAAACATGGATAGTTTTTTCCCCTGTTTTTGTGGTTTTATGCTATCTCCCATTTACAGAGGAGCAGACTGAGAAAATGGTTCTTGATCATTGTATCTGCATAGATTTCTCCATTCTGAGTATAGTAAAAATGAAAATAACCTTGTTGCAATATCTATATTAACAAAGGACTGTCAGCCACAAAAAAAAATACTACACAAAATAAACATCTGTCTTACAGTCCTGAGCATGAATCATAAACACAAGTGAGACATGTTTTGTCTTTTCACAGAATGAAGAGTTGCACTCGTATAGTACAAAATGGAGTCTTTCATTTTCTACCATTCACTAAACACAGATCGCTACATCAGCCAAGATATGCTCAATGAAGATGGACATGTCCTACCCCTTACTCCCTTCCTTCAGAAAAGTACCATGCATGCTTGAATTACTCTTTTCTACCATGATTTCATATTTTCCATAGGAAAAAAAAGCTCAACAAATCAATAATTTGTCTGGGCCATCATAGGTAAACTGCAGGTGGGTGAGTATTTTGGATATGGACAATTTTCTAGCCAGAAGCTCACATTACTGTTGCTGCTATGAAACCTCCCCATGCTTTCTGACAGAAAAGCCATGCTCAGACACTGTGTCACTAGTCCTGGAGGCCTCTGCAACAGCAACCTCGAACACTGGCCTTGGAATAAGATTTAGATTGGTCAGACTGTTGTGGAATTTCCAGAACAGTGAAACAGGCAACTGTTTCACTTGTTGGATACATACCAACAGCAGAAGTTTTACAAGTTAATAAAGCAGTCATCATCTTCACCATCACTTCACCAGCTCTATTGTCCTAAAAGCCTCTGTCAGAATTAGGGTCTTACTGGGCTACAGTTCTTTATAGACAGTATAAAGAGAAATACCATGTTTCAAAGAGATAAAGATTTATGCTTGAAAGAGGTTATCAAATGACTTCTGTCTCAGCAAGCAGCATTGACAAGCAGTACTCAGTCTGTCCAGCTGGCTCAAGGGCACATCCTGATTTGGAGGAAGAAAACTTGCCAGTTTTTGAAATTAATATTTTATTATTACTGGTATCTTGCTTTTTAATCCTTCACTAAGTGGATAGCATGATCCTCATCAAAAAGGAAACCAGAAGGGTGCACACATGCTGCCAAAAGTCTGCTAGAAAAGGATTCTTGGCTAAAATTTTCAAAGCTACTTGAAAGGATTTCCTGCTGACTTCTGTCCTGTAAATCCACCCTTTGCTGCATAAGGATAAAGGAGATGCTACTCGTCCACATCAACATTCATTTAGCATTATGTTCTACTTATGTTTTCCCTTTACACTGCAGAATCTTAGGCCCAGAGCTTCCTTTTTAGTGATGACCTAGTCTGCTGACTGTGCCCTCATATAAGAGCTAGAGCAAAGGCAAAAAGCTCTCTTCATAACCCACTCTGTTTCAGAGACCTGCACACAGCCACAGTCCCACAGCTGATCCGATGGACTGAGCTGAGCACCATAATCCGACTCTTAATGCCAAGGAAAAGCATTCCCCATTAGTAGCAATCCATCATGTGGAAGGGGTAGCAAAACACAATTGAACTAAGTTCTAATTTACAGGGTAAATAATCTTCATTATTTCAAAAAATAATGATAATTAACAGAGGAAGTCATAAAAATAACTTAGACAATGATTTTTTGGTGTTTGTATTTATTCTGCATGAAGAGCAGATACAAGGTCTGTCAGAGGTAAGATTTTGGTCTGAACCAGCAGAATTATAATTCTCTGTTTTACCTCTGCAAGGTGCTTCTTCTGAGTCTTATACACTAATTATTTCAGTTAACATTTATGGAAGTTTCTTCTAAGTTCCAATCAGAATATAAGAGTTGTGAAAAGATTGTTTCCTAGAGCCATGAAAAGTTGCGAGGCAGTTGCCATGAAAAGTTATGACAAAAGCAGTCTTGGAAAGATCACCACAGATGAACAAAGCACATGAGAAAATGATAACTTGGATTTATGTTACAATCTTATTTTTGCCTCACTAATAAAGCCCTAGAAAACACATAAGAATCTTATTCTGATCCCCATCAGTGTCTCTGGGCCATGTATCAGACTCCTAAGGCAATTTATGATGCCCTGCTGAAAACACAATCAGACTCCTCTAATAACAAAGAACCAAAAGCAAGGGCACGTTAGTTAAACAGTCAGCCACGACACAATTAAAGATGCAACCAAAATTACCACAAAACAATGAAACTGCAATTTCCAATAGGGCATAGGTTTCAAATCGAAGCCACATCTCCTTCCCAGGAACATAAAACCCCTTAAGACAGCCCAAAGAGAAGCAGCAGTACAATGTTGCACAGGGATTCAACAACTGACAAAGAGGTAACTTCACTAATGCATAAAGACACTTTTTTTCTCTCTTCTACATGCACTGTGACTCTGACTTTCTGCTTCCAGTTATGATGCATAAACCAAAACAACAGAAATATAATCAGGTTTTCCCATTGCAGCAATTCTGAGCTGTGGGAGTAGTTCTGGAGAAAGAGAGATGATTTGTGCTCTTTGGCTGCTTCTGTTCTAGGCAGCAACAGACTAGTAGTAATCTCTTCCACCTATGGAGATAAGAGAGATAATTAAGATAAACTAGACCTGCTGTTATGCTCCCTACTGGGACATATTAAGGATGGAGACATGCTGGCCTAGTTCAAAAGACTTGTGAGGTACAGATCAGCTTTACTGTTGGGAGACAGAGCAGAGCTTTTGATGCATTTTGCTTAGGACAATACAACAAAACTATTTTACTTTTTTTTTTTTTTTCTTTTTTGTGTAGGGCTCAGTGATTGGACCTAGTGTTGAATTTACAGCTTGATATTTGTGTGCCAAAACCAGGGACTGGAGAAACGCTACTTTAGTATCCACGGAAGGAATAAAACCTACATTATGTTAAATGGTTCTGGAGTACAAAACTTCCTTCCACTTTCCAGACTTGCTCCTCAGGAGATGTGATAATGCAGGGTTTAAAAATACTTAACAATTTGCATTTATATCTAAAAAAAAAAAGGGGAAATGGTGTACAAAGAAAAACACAAACATGTTCAGAATGACTATCGCTAGAAACATCTTGGCATTTGCCAGTACTTAAAGGTTATGTCTGTCATGTTTAGATGTGGCAGAAAGTCTTTCACCCTTTCCTAAGTAATTGGACATCATACTGATAAGTAAAATGGAAAGTGTTATGAACAGCTCTCCTAGACTTACAGGGCTTATTGACAGACAGTACTTGGAGAGAAGGCCTAATTTTATGCATGAACATGTCATGCTGGAATAATTATGCAACTGCTTGTTCTCTTTCTGCAGTGCATTGTGAAACACCACAATTGTTCCTGGGAATTCATACCTTCTTCTGGTTTTGCATAAACACAACTGGTGTAGTTAAGAAGGGGCAATAAATTATTAAGGTGAATGCAACATATGACCAAGCATAAAGATCTGAATAATCATATATATGTATATATAAAATTGCCTTTCACTCAAGGCATATGAAAGCGACTTTGGCCTACACACCTTTTGTAAGCAGCAGCAAATGTAAAACTGTCTCTCACTGGGCAATCTATGGTTATTGACTTCCTTCTACTTTTTTGGCTGACTGATAAGTGTGTGTGCAAAAATTAAGGTAGCATTTTTCCTCTGTTTGGCTTGACTTGTGGTTTGGGATTGATGATTTTTTTTTTTTTTTCCCATTCACGACACGTTTAACCAGTCTGAAGTATCTCATCTTAGTCTAAAATCAGAAATCCTTCTGGATATTTACTGAAAGTCATTGATGGCTGACTATAGTCTTCCTCTCACCTGAACAGGCAGACTGAAAATTTAAGAGTTTTAAGGAAGGAAAATGTTAGGATAGGGATGACATCTCTTGAGCTGAAAATAGCTGGATGTATAGAGGGTGGTATTAGGAGAAAGAAGGAGTATCCTTATGCTTTCTGTGCTCCTATTCTCTCCAGGCATCTGTTCACTGTTGACGTTTTACGTATTTTGTTTTTTCTTTTAAACTGGTACACAATGTTCAAGCCTATATTTCACATTTGAAAATGCATATTTGAAACAGCAATACGAAGAGTATCCATGAAGAATGTATAATCTATGGAAAAACCCGACAGCTTTCTTGCTACTCTTTCATTTCTAAATACAAAATTGACTGCCATATTGCTGCTTCTGTTCATGTGGTGAGAAAAGTTCATTTTTCTGTGTGAGTGACATGAATTACAGCCTCCCTATTTTGATTCGACATTTAGGATTCTTAAACTTTTAAACCTCCTAAAGAAAGATGCAGTGCATGCACAGCTGGTTCATGGCATCCACTTTGGGACAGAACTAAAAGAGTCTTTGCGTCATTTATGTCAGCAGAAGCACTTAAGTTACTGTGTATGTGGGTCAATCAGGTCTGCAACCCATACTATGTCTGTGGCCGCCGTGGTGACCATGCTGCTGGCCACCTCTGTCTCTCTCTGGGGAGAAGGAAGTCTCCACTCTTAATCTCTACCTGTCATGTGTATCAATTACTTGTTTGCAGAAATACGCATTACAGTGAGTCCCCTGGCCCTTTGACTTGGAAAGAACAAACTCTTTCGTTAATCAGGGGGCAGCATGTTCTTGTGTTCCTGCTGTGTGGTTGGTTTGCTGTATGGTCTGTGCCAGTGCTAGCTCCAATATGATCTGTGTCCCTGCTACCAGCCTTGCTAGGTCTGACAGTGAACAGCCCTAGACAGACTTTTGGTCTGGACCACAAATGTTTTTCTTACATCCCAATGACATATATCACAAAGACTGTGTCTAGAATAGACCTGAAAGTTGTGGCATGCCCTAGGTGATCCTGCTTTGACAGAAGGGTTGGAATGATCTCTAAAGGTCCCTTCCAACCCCTAACATTCTATGATTGTATGATCACCAGCTCCAACCATTAACCCAGCACAGCCAAGTCCACCACTAAACTAAGTCCCTATGTGCCACATCTACACATCTTTTAAATAGCTCCAGGGATGCTGACTCAACTACTTCCCTGCTTGGGCTGTTCTAATGCTTGACAACCATTTTGGTGAAGAAATTTTTCATAATATCTAACCTAAACATCACTAGTGCAACTTGAAGCCATGTCCTTTTGTCCTATTGCTTATTATTTGGAAGAAGAGACTGACCACCACATGGCTACAACCTCCTTTAGGATAGTTGTAGAGAGAAATAAGGTCTCCCCTCAGCCTCCTTTTCTCCAGGTAAAACAACCCCAGTTCCCTCAGCTGCTCATCATAACCCTTGTTCTCTAGACCATTCACCAGCTTCATTGGCCTTCACTAGATGTGCTCCAGCACCTCAGTGTCTTTCTAGTAATGTGGAGCCCAAAACTGAACACAGTATTTGAGGTGCTGAGTACAGGGGGACAATCACCCTAATCTTGCTGATCACACCATTTCTGATACAAGTCACGATGCTGTTGGCCACCTGGGCACACTGCTGATTCACATTCAGCTGACTGTTGACCAACATCCCCAGGTCCTATTCCACTGAGTAGCTTCCCAGCTACTCTTCCCCAAGTTTGTTGCACTGTATGGGGCTGTTGTGATCCAAGTGCAGGACCTGGCAACTGGCCTTGTTGAACCTCTTACCATTGGCCTCAGTTCACTGATCCAGCCTGTTGTGATCTCTCTGTAGAGCCTTTCTATCATCAAGCAGATCAGCACTCCCGCCCAACTTGTTGTCGTCTGAAGACTTACTGATGAGTTACTGTTATCTTCTGCTGTCAGTCTGATGCAGCTGGTCTGCTTTCTTTCCCCTCTTCTGGTACACTACTTTGGGTTCTCTCCAATGTGGCTGGCACCAGCAGCCGTGCTGCCAGAACACAGCTGCTTTGAGTGTACCAGAGTGGAGCAAATCCGTCTCCCTATACAGCTGCAGCTCACACAGTAAGAACAGATTACTGCTGACAGACGCAGCTGAGAAAGCCGTGAATGCTCATGATATGTACCTCCTTACAGTCATCTGCTTGCTGCTAAGGTTCTTGATCAGCTCTGGGGTTGCAGGACTGGGATCCACTGAACTCTGTTACTTCCTGGGTCTGATTACTCTTCCCACAGCCTCCACTGGTTTCAGAAGTTTGCATTTAGTCACCCCAAGGGTGACCATATTTCTCCAGGGGGCAGAGAGGCTCCAGAGCAGTGTTAACTCCAGCTGCGAGGCATGTTGGCTCAGAGCTCTGATGGGTCCCTCCTCAGAGAAGGGAGGGGTAGTTCCTTCAGGAGCCTGAACCTGGAGCCACGTTTTCCCACCATGGCTTAGTGTTCAAAGCTTCCTGATTTCCAGCCAAGTCAGACTCCAGGTACATTGAAGACCACAGTAGTAAGCCTGCTCTCACATGTTTTCCAACCAAGGAAGAGCAGGTAAGTCTTTAAACTGAACCTCTAAAATAATGGGATTGCTTGCTCAGGGTAATCACTCGACCTCCCCCTTTCAGTATTCTGCCATGTGGTGCATTCCTAATAGTGCAATCAAAATGGGGTAATGTTTGTTTCCTGCTTTTCCCATTAATTTTGAAACACTGCTACTGGTTTTCATGCTTTTTTTTTTTCCTTTCCTTTTCCTATTTGCAATTACTCGGTAGCAACCAGAGCATATCTGTTTTTGAAGTTAGCTTAAATAAATGTTATTAGTTGATGACTATCAATCCTGCACAAATGCTTGCATAAGAAGATAAGTTTTCTCAAAGCTGTGTGCTTAGAGGTAGATGGCTGCTCTAATGGTGTGTTTATTGAACAGTGATTTATCGGTTGCAATTATCTGCCCTTTAGGTCCGGTGATATTATATTAGCAGGTTTGATCTTTGCCAACACCTGGATCCCTCTTTGCAATTACAAAGTGACACACTGTGTCTGCCACTCTGCTGCTCACCCCTTCATCCTCTACTGCTTCTAAATAAAAGGTTTAGAGTAGCAAATCTCATACTAGGAACAATAGTAAGGAACAATGTTGATCAGTACCTGCTTCTGGATTTAGAGGGAAGGACAGATTACTCAAAGAGAATACAAGAAAATTTTCCTTACATCAGCAAATAATTCATGATGTGTATATGGGCATCCAGCAACTCTATTATTGCAGTAGTGTGACAAATATCATGAAGGGGACAGCAAATGGGACTTATCATTCTACCGTCTTGACAAAGATTATAGCAAGAATGGGAAACAGGACAAATGTAACTCATTCTGGAGACAGTCCCAGAGCTATAATCTCATTTGTTCTTCAGCATGAATTATACAGAAGTGCAGAGGATGAGAATGTGATTTTCACCATGTCGTATATTTTAATCACTTTTCTTTGCTACTAAACAAATAACTCACTGTAAAGTGCTGATAGATGGGGAATATTAGTTTTTGAACTATGAACTAAATTAAGAGAAGGCAGCTGTAATGCAAGAGTTCTGCCGTCTGCATTAAAATTCGACAAGGGTCAAATTCAGCTCACGTTTAGACAAACAGAATTCCTGCAGACTTCTGAGAATTGCTTTCCATGTCCCGGAGTGGAGCTGAACCCATGCCCTTGCCTTCCTGAGTCTGAGTCTTTTGGAGATCACTCCAAATCTGGAACCCCCCCAAAAAATTGGTGGCTGCTTAGTATGAAGTCTTGAACTGGAAGCTATAGTGAAAAAATTATAGTCGCTATGTCCTTTTGAATCTAGCTCTTCCAGCAAGCTTGACTGTTGTGTTTACACCATCAGCTGCTTTGGGTGCTGCCTGGTGTGGAAAGGCAACATTTGAAACTTTCAAAGGAGTTTAATCCAAGTCTGAAATCCTTAAGTAATCCATTCTGTAGTAGAGAACAGCTAAGAAGCTCTGTAAGTTACCAGTGGTTTTCCAGAGCTTGACTCCTGGGTAAGGTGGACTTCTGTAAAAGTCTATATTAAATGGAGGAAACAAGATACTAATTTGTGTGCTACATTATTTTTAGAGCAGGTTACTGTCTAATAAAACCTCTCTGATTGTATATCATCCCTTAACTTTCTTCTGCATGCTTAGCCTGCCATTGTGCATTGGACTAAGAATAAATTTCCCCTTCTTCCTCTCTGTGTTTACCGCTTGTAACTCTAAGGTGCCATGAGAGGGTGAAGGGCTGACGTGACTGCCCATGAATCAGGCTGCTGTGACAGCCAGTGAGAACAGAGACAACCTAGGCCCTGAATTTATGTAAATGGAATTTCCATGTTCCAGGTGGCTAGAGGACTTGAAGTGACAAATGATCCTTCCTGAAGGTAGATGAGAATATCAGGACTCCCCTGGGCAAGCAATCACTAGGAAACAAAGTTTTGTTTTTGAATCTAAAGTGTTCTGTGATGATAACGTGAGCCACAGAGTGGTTTGTGTGAATCACAAATGAGTGCACGGGAGCAAAAAAGGAACGGTCTGGGCTCTTTGTGTGAGTGTAGGAGGTTGGGGTGAGTTCAGAGTGGGGAGTTAGCTTTGAAAGCCTTACAAACTGAAAGTTCTGCAGGACTGGGGACAAAATATACCAAGTCTTAGTTTTACCTGTGGTTCAAACAGGATCTTAACTTCTAGGACCAGATTATTAGAATCAGTTGAACAAAACTGTGTGCTATGTGCCAATGCTTCTGCACAAATCCAGCCTACACTATACCTCAAACTGTTTGTCCAGTTTCCCCTACCTGGCTCACTGGAGTACACTGAGGGTTAACACTGTAAACTGGTTAATTCTTGCTGGGTAACGGCAATTTCTGCCATGTTTGGTAGGAGCTGGGGGACAGCAGAACTCTCCTGTGTGGCACTGAATTATTGTTTCTTGGGAGTAGGAGTCCTTTAAATGGATATGCTCAAGTTCTGATGGAGATCCCAGGTTATACTCTGATTTCATCAGCTTTCTGAGAGAGCTGCTGAGGTAAGGCCAGCAAAAGAAAAATGAGAAGGACTTTTGCTTTCAAGTTGAAATGTTTGGGGAGACAGCAGAACATATTAAGACTGTTCATCTTCTTTGGAGTACAATAGCCTATATTTTTTGTTGTGTTTTGAATTAATAGGAAGGATTGTGGTTAGCAGGAATGCTTCATTAGACACATTTTTTTCTATCAGAGTCTCCTTCCAGGAAAGGAGGGCATGGACAGTGTCCAGAATCCGAAACACCATGGTAGGCTTAGAGTAACGTGAGTGAAGTAAGAAGGGTTATTTAGGATTTATGGTTGCTTTAGGTCACACCAAAATTTATTAGTCTAGGACTGTAATTCCCTCGAGTCCTGGCTTGTCTCCAGGCTGCAGTTATCTCAGTTTCTCAGCCGACAGATTTCAAAGCAACAGATCTCAAATAATGAAATATTAAATTCCTCTCATTTAAAGAAAAAATAAGCAAACAAACAAACAAACCCCCAACCAAAACAACTCAGGAGCACAGCTACCACAAGATGCACCTCTCCATGCCATGTGTAACAGCTGTTGCTGCTGGAACCCAACAAGCATGTAGAGACAGGATTTGCCTCCTGAGGGAAGAAGCATCATTCCCTTCTAGCAAAGGGCACAGAAGCTATCCCCATTCCCAGGACAGTCCACCACTCATCCATACCTCTGAGCAGGGTACAGCCCTGAGGTAATGCTCAAGACTTTTCGGATGCTTTGGGGTGGGGAAAGCTTCCTTCTCTGACTTAAGAATAAGGAATAATCAGAATGCAGTGAGATGAGTAGTCTGTAGCCATCTCCTGGAGGAAATAAGCCCCTGGCCAGGGTGTGGGAGTCATGCCAAAGAGTTACATGGACCCAGCTATTTAAAGAGAAAGTATTCAGGGCTCCTGAAGTCTTTCTTTACTAGAAAAGTGCCGAAGTTGCTACTGCTTCCTTTATAGCCAAAGAGAAACAATGGTGAGAAAAGCTTGTATAAGTTTGCTCACTACAAATTTCACCTGACTTCACAGCCATTTAGGTACTGAAACAAAGATCTGAGCTCCATTACTTTCTGCTTTGTCTGGTAATTCAACTGGTTCTTGGCTAGATTTCTTGTTTATAGGGACAGTTTACACTGTCATGTGGTGTTTAAATTCCTGAAACCACAGCCAGAACTTGTCTCTCAATGGCTGAGGCAATCATTAAAACTAACCTGGGACTGAAGAAGCTGCCACAGTGCTAATCCATCACAATGGCAATAGCCTCTGTCTTACCTGTCAGGCATGTGGGGCTTGCATATACTGATTGAAATAACCAAAAATTATCTCTGGTTATCATAGCAGAATTTTACTTTTCCCTTCAAAAATGTTGCGGAAAGAGCATTGTGTTATAGTAATGAACCTGGCAATGATCTGTTGTGGTGTCCACGTGCCATAGGGAAACAAGAGTGGAAAAAGGCGATATAGGATAAACCTTTTTTCGTATTTGGGTTTATCCTTGTCTCAATTCCAAGACCTCTGATTTCACAATGTGACAGAAGACTGGACTCCAGAGAACAACAGCTCAGCATAATGCTGGCAATGCTTTCAGCTTTCTCATTCCTTCCAAAATGGGTCCCCAGTGGGCCCTGATCAAGGATGCATAGGCTTTTCACATCTCTGCTGAGCAGCCTACCCACACGCTAGCTGGTGCTCCTTCTCTGTTCTCAGGTCAAGGGAGAAAGCACAGATCAGAGAGGTCAAATATCAAGAAAAGAGCACAGTCCAAACCCATCCATGTTCCTACTCCTGAGCAGGAAGAGAGTGGTTTCAGCATTGGTAGTGCTGATTTCACTTGCTAAAGCTTTTGTTCTTGATATTAAAAGGATTTGGAGACTGAATAAATTTGTCAGCCCTTTCTCCCTTCCTTGCTTTCTGCTCCAACCTCCTTTTGGTCATTTTCCTTCATCTGTCCATGACTGGCTGCCTGGATTCATTACTTCATTGAATACATTTCCTTGTGTTAACAACACACATGACAAATAAATAATATGTCTCATTGAAAGGCACAGTAATGCAATGTTCCAGTTACTGAAAGACATATAGAATACAGCAGCTTGCTACCTTTGTGTCACCCTTAGAACACTGTAAAATGTAACCAAACAGATGTAAGCAGAGATGCAGGAGTACAAACTTGCCCAGAACTCTGCTTGTTTTCATTCTCAGCTTAAATAAATAAACTGTAATGAAGTCTACAGACAAAGTTTTTGCAGTTTTGATTAACATTTTCTCTGAAACCCAGTAAACACTTCCTCGAGATCTTATCTGGGTTTAAAGACATTTCTGCTTTTTAACACACACCTTTGAGAAGTGTCAAATGCTTTAGTCACAGTTTGTGCAAATATAGTTTATTATGAAAAACCTTTGAAAAGAATATTCAGAGGTGACAGTAATTGTTTGTGAATGCTGCTGAAGTATACTTTTTGTGTAAATTACCTGTGCAGCTTAAATGGTAAGACCTTCTTCCAGCTACAGGTGGGGAAAAAATTTAATTTTGACAAGTAAAGGATGATTCCAAGGGAGCTGTGCTAATGCTAATCAAGTGAATATGACTTTTCCTTGCCTTACACACCATAGCTCTTGATTATGTGCAGCAAGGATCTTGCAAAAATTAATTTCATATTCTGCAAGCTTTGAAGATACTTGGGCCTGAATTGCTTGCTGAGACACAGCAGCATGACATCTGACTTGGTCAGAGTACTTCTCCAAGAAGCAAATGGGGTCTAATACACTCAGAAGCAACATAGAGTATTGCTGTAAGCTCACAAGGCAGTAAGGAATGGGAGAGGCTTCTCTTACCTTTTCCCCCATTATGTCTATCTGCATAGACTTCATCTCAGTCTGACCCTAACCTTTTTTCCTCACTACAAAAACTACCATGAAGCCCATAGGTATATAAATTATCCTGGAAAAGCAGCAGAAGAAATTCTTAATTGGGCTTACCAGGCAAAGAAGACATTCCAGCAAGAAAAATAACCAGTCTACTGAGGTTTTCACTGCTTTCTTCTGAGGACCTGCTCATACCTATATCCTCTAGAGAACCTGATTACTGAAACAGAGTTGTTACTTTGACATGGGCTGCAGAAATGGTTTAGGGTGTGCCGAGCTCAGCTGTGGTACCCTGTGACAGATTTCCTAACTGTAGCTGGGCAAGCTGAAGACAGACTGTCATCTCATCATTTTTGGACAGAGATTCCCCCTTTAACACTTAAGTATTATCCACATACTGGTATTCTGGCAAGCTTGTGTTCATGCTAATCTGTTAGGATAGTCCTGTTCCCACTCATAATGTGGCACAGTATGTCAGCTTCAACCAGGCAAAGATGCCAGCCTCAGTTGGATTGTGAATAGCCTGCAGAAGAGCCTCCTGCTGGTAGAAGAAGTGCCAAATTAGGCCACATGCTCTCTCACTGAGATATACTGTGCCCAAAGCTGCTTTGGTATCAGTTATGGAGGGACAAACACCCTTTCTCAGAAAAGAATGTGTTAACCCTTCTATTTCGTGTGCTTTGTCTCCCCTGTTCAATTTCTGTATGTTATTTCTGGAGTTGCCTGTATAAAAAGAAGATATATTTCCCTGACAGCTAAGAGAAAGGTCAGATATGGCTGTGCAGATTATGACCCCCAACTATGTTTGTTGTTGACTTTGGAGTTGTCTCTTTAGATTAAACCATTTACCATTAAGACAACAGCACTGAGTGCTGTACAGACACTGATTCCAAAGACAGTCTTTGCCCCCAGTGGGATTACTGTCTGACTGCTCACTGTTTCATTGCAAAAATCCAGGTGTCCTACAGTTCTGTGAATCTTGGCTACTCCCGGAGTACTGGTGAGTATGTAAAAGATGTGTACTCTGCTGCACGTATCCACCTCCCCAGGACCTATAGGAATTGCCAGGATTCACAAGTGCAATGTTATTTGGGACAGAAGAGCTTCTGGAACTGCCTTTTTCTATCCAGGATGCTCTCTACAGCTTCTGGCAGGCAGCTACATAAGTAAGGATATCATACCTATCAAACTAAATGCAGCCCACTGGCCTCAACCTAACATCTTGTCAACGATCTTGCATTGGTGTTGAATTGTAACTTGTTTTTCCATAGACTCATGGTTGCTTCTGCCTTTCCAGCTATGATGCTGTCACTTGTATAAACACCATCCTTTCTTTTTAAATAATACGAATGGGGAACAACATACCACCAGCTAAAATGGCTGCCTTTCCACACTTGCTCACCACAGGAACTCTTTAATCAGCAATGTCAGCCAGGGACAGAAATCTCATAGTTGAGAGATAACAGTTATTTGCTGGCAACTTCTTGTATGATAAGCCCAACAACTGGGTGATTACACACTTTCTCAAATAACGCAGGAAAACGCCACACCACATTTCTCAAAGTATGTGTTGCAGCATCTGGAAGCTGCATAAGAATTCTGTCAAGATTTCCATGCCCTCCCCCCCACTTTTTTTTTTTTTTTTTTTTTTCTTCAGGGTAAGTCTCTATAAAGAATACAAAGTCAGTACTATAGACAAAGTGCAACTGACTAACAGGAGGGTGTTTCTGTCATACCTAGGCTGCTTAAGGTCACACTTAAACAATTTTTTATAGCTTCTTCAACCACTGAATTGCACTCGCATGGCTGCACTGATAGGTGAAAGGGAAATGAGCAAGTACAAGCTAGGTGAGGGTGAGTAAATTATTAAAACAGAGTAGCCAGAGCAAAGCTTATGCAAACCCTGCTAATAATGAAGAGACACAATGGCTTTCCATCAGTGAAATTAGTTTGAAGTAAGAAGGTAAAAATAAAATTTCTGAACATTGACAGTGTGTTTATAAGGTGTAGAGGAGAAATCTGTGAAGTAATAAGGTTAGTGTGAGTCCCTCTGAGTGTTCTTCCTACAATAATGCCTGTATGGTGCACCTTTATAGCTAGGTCAAGGTATTTGGATTGGTTTAAATGTGGGTCTGTGTTTTCACCTCTTCTTGAGGTTCAGACCAACCCACTGTATGTTTTCAGGCTTCTTTCAGTGTGAGGCAACAGCTGTGGGACATGTATTGAAAAGAAACATCTGCCATGCTGGTGGGTGCTCCCAGGTATTGGGTTATATTGTCATGGGCTGTCATGCTGGGCAGCTGCTGGGGCATGTACTTGCACACAGGAGACTATCTGCCTTTTCCCCAGTGCAGCTGTACATTCTGGATACAGCAGTCTGGAGAATCAAAGGTCCTAAAGGGTCCCAGAGTGAAGAGAGAAGTCACAGTACTGCTTAGTCAACCACTAAAGACAGGTGCTGCAGCAGGTGAGAAGAGAGCCAGATAGGATTCAGAAGTAGATCCTGTATTTCATGTATGTGACCTGATGGATCTGTCGTTCAAGTCTGCATCTGTCTGATAAATTATTGAAATTTCTTTCCTGGTCACAGTATTTTGTGATATGTGTGCCACCTTGAATAGATGTGTCTTTTGATCTGAAATCCTGCATAGGAAGCTTTTAAATTGTTTTGAGGAGTTTTAGAAGAGTTTAGAGCCTTTCTGGCTTTGTATCCAGATATGTGGTTGTTCTCAAATAGGGGTAATTAAGTTCAAACATCCTTTTGTACTTACCATCCCATGACAGGAATAGGGTCAGGATTTGTGGCTGTTTTGCTGATCCTCTGTATCAGGGACAAGCCGAGATTTTTACCTTTGGGTTGCATTTAAGTGAGGAGAAAGACATCTAGATTATACTTCTTTCTCCTGTCTCTTCTGTCAGACATTTGGTTTTCTCTTGCAATAGAAACAGCAGGCATAGCTTTTTTGCTTGCACTAGGAGTGAGAAAGACCTACCAGCCTGCTGAATATCATGGATTGGTTTGCACAGGTGAGAAAACAGACAGCATTAATGGAACTTAGATGCTCTCATCTCCATCTTATTACCTCCCCAAAGGCAGTCATCCTCTTTCCTTCCTCTTAGGATTCATTGATTCTTTCTCTTCCTTCTCCATTGCCTTGACTTCCCACTTCTATCCTTCTCTCAAGCCAGATGCTGTGAGACAGACTCAGGAAGGGCTGTGTGTTACTTCTGATGTTTATAGCACAATTGGCCATGTTAATGCTTCCTGTATAACCTGAAATCGGGCACTTCTCCAAGACAGCACATAATGCAAACATAAGGTGGAATTTATTTCAACAGCCACATCTAGAATCTCACTTCCTCTCTCTATCTGAAGGATGATCTTTAGGGATCTTCAGATGCAGACTTCAGGTTTTGTAGGTAGCTTAAAGGGAAATATGTTTGGAGATTGCCTGTGGAGATTAAAAAGTTGCTTCTGGCTTCAGACAACCACTATTCCATAAGGAATAAGTCTTTTTGAAACAGTAAATCTGCATTTATTCATACTGGGTGAAGTAGACAGCTGGCACTTTCTGATTCCAAGACAAACAGATCCTTTGGATTTTTCTGGATGAAGAGAAGTTAATACTCCAGAAGTGGAAATCCACACAACTCTCAACAATGAGACTCGTATCAGCCAAGCAACAAGATTTAAAGTGTACTGTGTGTTTGGCTGGCAAATTCTGAGCTCATTTAACCTACTGATATCAGGTTAGTGCTCAGGTAAATGGATTTATTTCAGGCTCATTACCAGGGATCAAAATTTGATCTACTGGCATCTGGTTAGGCAAGTATTTCTTTTTCTTTCCATATACAGCTACTTGTTGCCATATTTTATATCCTAGATCTTAATCTGCTCAATAGTGATTTTCAGAGGTTTTCCTTCAGAAGGATACTTGCCCACAGCAACATGTTTTGAAGCACTGTATGAAGTTAGAAAAGACAAAATTCAGTAAGAAAAATATGTGCCTTGCACATATCTTGCAGATCCCTCACAATGATGAATTTCCTTTAAAAAAACTACAGTAACAGAAACCCTGCACTATAAAATGACCTTTTGTAATAAATAAGACTCAGAATGTGACTGAATTCTATATAATTTCTCATGATCCCTCTCCATCTGTTTGTCTTTTGTTTCCTGAAGGATAATATCTTTGCCTTATTTGAACATTGTTCAAACTTCTGTAACTTGGTTGGGAATTGCTAGGTGCTATGCAATATCAATTAAAAATTATTATCTTGCAATGTATGGTTTGATTAATGTTTATGATTCTCAGAGGGAAAGACTAAATTCCTGCATAAAAGCTTTCAAGTTGATTCTCACCAATTCCATAGAAAATGGAATGGTTAATACTGCTACTGGAGTTGACATATGGGAGAGTCATATGAGTTTGTAAATGAGGTGGAAAGTAGTCTGGGAATATTATTCTGTTTCTATGCCAATCAATACATTTCCTCCTCTGAATTAGCATGTTGTAATTAAGACCTTTTTTGAGGGCCACTCATGGGGAGAACTGGTCTGTCATTTGTGGAAGCATTAGTCTGACAAATGGTTTGTACTGGGAGAACAGTGCTTCTCTTTGCCAGAGAAACTACTCCGTAGTCATAAGAGTTGTATTTTACTTGTCGTAGTATTTGGTGGTTTTAGTGGGAGCAGCATGGTGTGGCAGAAAGGGTTGTGTCCTTGCAACGTATCCCATTTTTCTTGGGTGAAACACAGTTCCTCAAGTGTAAGACATGTTTTGCCCTCAGGTCACACTACTGTTCCTGGGACCGTGCGTTAAATGTGTGTTAATAGTGTGTAGACCAATCACTAACAGGTAATTTGAGGTGCCTGAAAGTCATGTTGGCGGCATTGCTACTGCCATGAAAACTGGCCAGCTCTGCTTTCCCATGAAAATGGTGAGGCCATGTGGTGAACTAGAAAGCAAGCTACCAGCTGGCTTTCTTACCTATCTCAGTAATTTGCTGCTGAATAGCTTGCTTGATTTGCAGTGCTATGGCTACCAGTCTGCAGGTTTGCCCAAAGAGGTATGAAGTAAACTACTTGCTCTGCTACAAGGGTTGCGATGTGCTGTGGAGCAGTCAGCAGATAAATAACCCTGCTTATATCAATAACTTGTGTAACAAGCAGGTCAGGAGTGGCCCACAATGTTCTTATTTGCCAAGGAATCTGGAATTGATATGCCTTCAGTCACAGAAATCTGTATTGTAAATAGTGATCGAACCCAGCTGGGAATGTTCCTTCTTCCCAGCCATGTTCCAGTGACTCCAATGTGGCCAAGTATGTCTCTTTCTGCTTCCTATGGTGTATTTAGTCTGACTGAGCTGGAGTTAATTTTACCTGTAGCAGCCCTTGCAGCACTGTGCTTTGCATGGAGAGTTTGAAAGGTGCTGATAACACACCCGTGTTGCGGCTGCTGCTGGGCAGGGCTCGCACAGCACCAAGGTTGTTTTTCCAACATTCCCCCTGCAGTGGAATGGGGTGGACAAGCTCTTGGGAGGGGACACAACTGGGATAGCTGACCCAAACTGACCAAAGGGATATTCCATACCATATGACATCAGCTGAAACATAAAAGCTAGGAAAAGGGGGGTGGCAGGGTGGAATCAGCTTGTCCTCCAAGCAACTGCTACCTGTTTGGAGCCCTGTTTCCCAAAAAGGGGACAGACATCACCTGCTGATGGGAAGTAGAGAATAAATCTTTTTTTTGCTTTCGTGCGTGACCTTGCTTTGTTTTTTTCATTAAAACACTTTGTCTTAGCCCATGGGTTTCATCTTATTTTCTTCCCCTTGGTCCATCTGAGAGGAAGGGAGGAAGTGATAGAGCAGCTTGGTGGACACCTGGTGTCCAGCCAAGGTCAAACCATCACAAATGGAAAAACTATTAATGTTGCCTGTTGGCATTGCCCTTCCCAAAATGTACTGGCAGAGCAGCATGCTTGCATGTGTGCTCTCCAGTCAGTTCCAGATGAAAACAGTTGGTTTTGCTCAGCTCAAAGTACAAAAGTGGTGTGAGCACCATGGAACTTTCTATGCACATTGGAGAGCAGGTACCACACTGTTCTTGTGGCAAAGCTGTCAGTGTTTTTGCAACAAGGGCATGGGCTGACAGCTGCCTGGAACATTAAATGCTTCCATTTTGTAAAGAATGGTGGTAGGTTTCCTGGACCATGTTGGAATTCTGCAATGATCTGCAGCAGGCTCCTCTTTCAGTCTTCAGGCTGCTTTGCTATAGAGTGTGACTGGGAAGGCTGGTGAATGGTCCATTAGGCCTCACTTGACACAGGAAGCACTGTGTGAGTCCCTAGGTGAGGCCAGAGAAAGAAACTCAGAAGCATTCACCTCTTCTTCTTTATCCTCCACTACACCTCCTCACAGCTCTATCTTCTGCTATACATTATGGTTGCTCTTGGATCCATTGGCTCTGCCCATCCATTGAGTGCAGCTTGAGGAAACTGTTAGATAAGAGCATACAGGGAGCCCTTATCATAGGTAGGGAGAGATGAGCTTGTGAGGCAGGCTTTGCTCATCTTGCTGCCTCCTTGCCCTAAGATAGATTCCCCTGTATTTGAGGACTTCACTGCACAGGATTTGCCCTACAGTCCAGCCTGTGGCTTGTAGAGCTGCTTTTTCAGTGTGACAGCATTGTTCTGTTGCCACTGCTTCTGTGCCAACATGTGTCAGATAGGAGAGCTCACTATCTTCTTTCAATAGCCTTTTGTGGCTCCTCTGCCTCTTGTTGGGAAAAAAAAAAAATCCCTAAAATCCATTTTCACTTCATCTGCCTGCAAGAAAGCATTTTGCTTTAACCCTCTGCTGGCTTTTTATCAATGTGCAGTCTTAGTACTGAGTGGTTCCTCTTCATGAAAGTGGCAGCTGTGTCCCTCCTCATGGGTCTGTTGCTGCCCTGGTCTGTGCCTTTCTATTAAATGCTTTCAGAATCCACTTTCCTGGCACTTATGGCTCAATTTGTGCAGAGTGGAATTACACCAAGGCCTGTGAGTGAGAGATGCAACAGCAGAAGGCAAAGCTGGGAGTAGTGGGAGCAGGTGTCTGGCACCTCTTAGAGCTGGAGCTAGTTCTCTGACATTTAGAAGGGATAATGGCTGTGCTGTTCCATGCCAAAAATTGGGAGCATGGGATTTATCCAGTCTATGCCCACCTACTTTCTGCATGTGGACATTTGTTCTTCCACCCACCTAATTAGGAAAATAGAGTGTTGAAAATGAAGGGGTGGATTTGTTATTTTGTTATGGCTGTTTGAAAGCAAAGTTTGCTTTTCAGGCTCATATTCCAGTCTACGGAGGGACAGTATTGTCTCCAAACCTGGCATTAGTGTTGGCTTTCCTCAGGAAGTCTAACGGGAAGCAAAGCTATGCCACAGATTGTCACTGCAGCAGTGGAAAGGATCAGAATCACTGGAAAAAGCCTCCATCCTGAGAGTGAGTGCTTGGGAGAGGACTTCCATGGGAGACAGGCAGAAATAACCTCTGGGTAAACAGGAAGAATCCACACTTTGACTCTGGATAATATTTCAATAAACAAAAATAATTCTCAAAGACAAGGAATTTCTAATAAACCCTTCCCTAGGGTGACAGCTGGACTTTCCAGCAGCCCTTCCATCTCTCTCTTTCTGTGATCCTGATTGATGAAGAAATCTTGAGTGAAACAGATCCACTATTTACTATTAGCTTGTGTAGCATAACAAGTTACCTAAGGGTGCATGAAACAGGAAAGTGGCTAGCTGGGTAAATTATGGAAGTTAGTTTTCCCTGGACACTCTCTAACCATGCTGAATATCCTGCCATTATACAGCAAATTATCAGGGCCAAAACAGAAGCATCAAACAAAGGACCTGCTGAATAAAGTGAAACAGCTAAAGGAATATAAAGCTAGTTTCTCAAGGAAGTTGAATTTTAAATGTTAACTGAACAGCTTTTCTTCTAAGTTCTTGAAAACAAAATATCCCATTTTGACTCAGATATGGTACTTGTTCAACATGAAGGATGATGGGTTTAAAAACAAAGGTTTTTGTTCAATCCATATACTATTTTTTTTGTTTTTCTGGTTCAGCTGCTGAGCTGGAAAATCACTATTTGCAAGCACTTGAAGCTCAACAAATTTGTCAAGTGGTTGATCTTCCTACTGCTGGTCTTGTCACAGCAAAACTTTTTCCTCTGCTTGCAGCCCTGCAGAGCTTTTCTAGCCTAGTCAGCAGCAAGGTGGAGAGAGGTAACTTCACTCATCTCTGCTGATAATCTAGAGGCTGTGACAGACCATGCATCACAGTCTCTTGGCTCAGTCAGCTTTAGACTATTATTATGAACCTGTTTATAAGTTGTTTGTTGTTGTGTGGTTTGGTTGGTTTTGTTTTGTTTTGTTTTTTAATTTTTGGTTGTCATTTTGCTTTGTCCGTTTGGTTTTGTTGTTGTTGTTATTAGGTGTGTGTATGTTTTGTTTTTCTTGTGCAGCATTTCTTCCTTAAGAGCTGCATCCCAAACCTGAGAATGTGGGGTAGAAGCCATCCGGGTGTGGGTGAAAGAACTGTCCCTGAAGAATGTAATAGCATAAAATATCAACTCCTATAACACCTAGGATGCAAAGCCATAAGCATTTACAACTTGTAATATCACAAACCTGACTGAGGTACCTAGATTCAATCTGCAGTATCCAGGGACAAACAGGCATCTCAGAGACCAAATCACAAAACCCAGGAAACTGAAGATAGATGTGTTTAAAGTTGTGCCCCTTTCTGAAACTAAGCTACCACATTCGGTGTTGTCAAATGAGACAGCTGCCCACTTAGGCTTTACAAACAGCCTCTCTTTCCTGAAAGTTGGGGCCTAAGCTTTTCTTTTTCAGAATACCCTCCTGAGTAGTAGGGTGTTCTGAGAAGTATTTTGAATAATTCTCAGCTAGACTGATCATATTCCTCACTAACAAACAGCTTTCTGAGGAGGTTTGAACCTATGTCACAAGTACACAGTTCTAAAAATGAAGGTATATGTTACTGAGAAGTTTCAGTTCCTTCTGCAAAAGCTGCCAGGAGAGCACTTGGGAGCAGGTGGTTTACTTGGTGAATAAGTGGGAGACCTGGATTCAGCTCTTTTCAAGTCTATTTTTTCCACTAACTTAATACAAGGTCTTAATGTAAAATCTTTGGAGAAAGAATTAGAATGCCTATGTGCTATCTCTCAGGGGACTTCCTCATCCCTTTGATCACATTCCTCAGCTCTCACAGCAATCCTATAGATTCAGCAAAAGTCTTTTTCTGGAATTAGCCTGATGGTTGTTTGTTACCAGAGAGTTAAGAGACTGACACCTCTCAAACAAGGAAGAGAGCTGAATCCAGAGTTTCCACAACCTGTGAAGGAGCTTTGAACACTGAGGAAAACCTTAATTTTTTTCCCATGTAAAAAGAAGGCAACCTTACAGGTATGTTTTCTGTGGAGCTGGTCCAGTGGTAATGCACAGGACTGCTCCAAGGTGCTAGTGGGAGTGCCAAAAAATCATGTATCAAGAGCCCTGGAACAGTAACATAGAGGGACTTGAAGTGCTAAGTCAATGCATTCTATTTGGGGGTCTAGGCCTTGGTATTTTCTTTTACGCTCCACAAGGAATGCACAGCTCCTACTGGTTCACAGCTAGGAAGCAGACCTTGATTTTATGCTGAAGAGAGCCTTCTTGGAGATGGGAGCAACAAGGACTTCAGCATGGATACCAAACCTGCCTGTGGCTTGCAAATAGTTTGAACTGAAGGATGGTGCAGTAGAAGGCCTTTTGTAATATTTACTCTCCACTCTTATCTGAGAATAAATCCAGCCTGCGTGAAACATGCTGGCAGTGGTTTCCCACTTAGCAGTAATCAGACCATATTGGGACAAAATATTCAAAATATGTAGCAATGTGGGACTTGAGAAAGTATCAGCATAAAATTATGCTTTCCAGAATAGCAAACTGATGGATGTGCTGGAGCTGAATAGCATGATTTTTAATGAATGAGACCTTGGCTACACTTCTTGTTTGACATTAGCCTGCCAAAGAGTATAACTTGTCTTAACATCTTTTTGAAGTGATTCAGTGAAATTTCTAGCTTTTGGATTAAGAGAGCCATTAATAAATTGGACTATAAAAGTGTAAGTGAATGTAACCAACTCTTACTAAAAATGTGCCGAATAAAGCAGATGCGATGCTCAGGTAATTGGCAAACAAGCTACCTGTTGATTTTCTTGTCAGTGTTGTTCCTATCTGGGGTATGACTCTAGCCACGGAGAAAGCAGGGTTCATTTAATTATGACAATTTGTGCAGCATCATTTCACTTAAAGTTGTCCATGGTTTTTAAAAAAGATTGAAACCAGTCTAATCGGTTTATTTGGGTCCTATCAAGAGAAGTGGAAAATCAAAGGGATTTTCTCAGTGCATAGGGAGAGGGCGAAAATATAGGTGTTAACATTGGCAGTGGAAGTTAATGAGCAGTGTGATACTCCACAGTGGTTCTATTTCTCCAGCTGTAATCACATGAGCGCTCAGGGCTGTTTCTTTCTGCCTAGCCTAAGGTGTGCATCTGTGTTTCCCTTAAGTCTACTAGAAACAACGGATAAAATCAGCAGCACCCAGTTCTAGCCTGCCAGGTCCTTGCTTACATGTGCTCAGATGCTTTCTACAGCCATAGCCTAGATAATGATACAAACAAGGAGCTCCTACCTAGGGGGCATTTGGCCTTTACATAAGTCTAACACTCTTCCCTAAATTGATAGTAGAATATAGGTTTGCAGATAGCTTTCTGGAAAGAATGATGATACTGTATGTGCATATAGTTTTCTTAATGTCAACACATTTTACAAACAATACACACAAAATAGCTGCTTTGGCTACTGCCCCAGTATAGCTACCTTGTAGTGGAGTGAAGTCGTTATCTGACCATGTTATCAGCTGGATTTTTAGGAAGGAAGTGGGAAATGCAACCAAGTGCATCAGTTAAAAATGTAGGCCATAATGAAATAAGAAATGAGGGTGCAGTGATCAGCACTTCTGTCCTGCAGTGTGGAATGCTGCCAGCATGAATTCAATGGTACCTCAATCGATGAAAGAGTGAGAATCCTGAATATCAAATCCACAGGAACCATGAATATATTTGTTATGATGTTCTCAACCAGTAGGGGAAGCAGGTGGGAATGTGAAAACAGAATTAC
Source organism: Chloroceryle aenea (assembly GCA_013399075.1). Lineage (NCBI taxonomy): Eukaryota > Metazoa > Chordata > Aves > Coraciiformes > Cerylidae > Chloroceryle > Chloroceryle aenea. The sequence goes on from VWZY01008407.1 coordinate 618,939, forward strand.
TCAGAGCATCTAAAGTGAGTATACTTCAAACACCACTTAGCATCTAGTCTAGACAAAGACAGGCATGTTTAAAATGGTCTTATCTGTTTGTGGTTAACCACAGTTGTTAGTCGAGGGTGTTCCCAGTGCACATCAATTTGCAGCTTTGCTGGGTCTGGAAGTTGCCTTTGTAAAGGGAGTGCAGCTTGAGGAAGGAAGTGTCTTTGAGTGAGCGAATGATTGATACTCGGTGATATGTCTAAATAATACCCAGTTTCCGCATCAGATGGAGAGAGGATTCTTTGTGGCTTTCCATTTTCTCAGAGAATGGATTTAAGCAGGAAAATGGTATCATGTGAATAGGAAGTATATGAAATGGAGAGACAATGAGAAAAGCTAAAGCAATGAAGTGGAAGACTACAGAAGAAGGGAGCAACACCGTGGCAAAAGCAAGTCGGTAAGCTGGAAAACTGCAGGCACCTGAACACCCTTACACAGAGAAAATAGAAACAAATCAAATCTTCCTTTCTGCTGCCCCTTGTAATTTTCCAGAAATGTTCTATAATTTTCCCTGGAGTCCCATGCTGACAGCTGGCAGATGCTGAATGAGAGAAGGTCCCCAGAATGAGTGATGGCAAGGTCACAGCTGGAATGCCTATGAAGATACTGATGTAGTGAATCACAAGCAACTTTTGCTGCCACATAGTGGCAGAGAGAAAAGGTGCCGTATGACAGATCCTCCTTTGTAAGCTTTGTCCAAAGATGATGTCTTTATATTTTTACTAGTGTTGTTCTCTGGTGACAAGTGTGTTAATTCTAGGAGGTTAAAGTCATGGAAAAGGGGGAAGACCTTAAACAATACAGTTCCTGCAGACTTGATTTAATGTGCAAGCCACTCCTTACAAACCACATAGTACTCTCCTGTGCCATAGGTTTATCAACAAGTGTTGCTAAGAAGCTTGTATTTCAGAGACCGTATATGAATAGTACCTCTCACTGCTGTGGTTGCTATAGTAAACTCTTGTTCTTAACTGAATACTACTGTAAATAATCCTTTAAAACTGGAGAGGAAAATAAAAAGAAAGAACTCCATCAGGAATTCCCTGAGCCACTTGAAATTACTGCTCCTTTTTCATGTTTTGCAAGTATGAAATGCTTTGTGCAATGGATTATAGAATAGCAACACCTGCATAATTGTGATGCTTTCTCTGCATAGTTTCTTATCCCTCGAAGCCTTGCAAGATATGATGTGGTTCAGAGCACCTCTGTCAATAAGGAAAAGAGCAATTAGTGGGATTAAAATTAGCTGGGTTTTTTTTCTTAAAATTACATGTATTTTAGACCAAATTTTGGAGGGGAAAAGGATGTAAAAGGTTGAAAGGATCCATACTGTAACTGCTGCCAGAGGAGTTACACTGGACATAAATTTTCCCTGGTGTTAAACTGTAATGATCTGTAAGCATGGCAATCAGAGAGCTCACTCATGCTGATGGCAGACTTAGAGAAACACAGATAACGCTGTCCAGGAGAAAGTACACAGTGTATAGAGGCATTGTCAAGGTCTGCATAGGGAGGGTAAAAAGTCAGAAGTTGGTGAGCAGCTGAGAACTGCAGCAGTTCTGTTACTTTGACAGTGAAGAAGAGAAGGAAGAACCTCAAAGTCCAAATGAACTTTGAGGGCTAAGAGAAACATGCTATATGTCATGATAAACAGCTGTGAGGCAGAAGACTTACAGGCCCCTGAGGGGAAATGGAAGGAGCAGTAAGGTTAATAGAAGTAGGAGATTATGCTATGATGGGGTAGTAAAGCAGTGAGAGAGAGTAAATGGTACATGAAATGCTGGGTTCAGAGTTACTAGCATGAGGTGAACAAAGATTTGTGTGTAAAGCACTGGAGTGCAAATAAGCTGATCTGGACCTATTTTATGCTTTGATCAGGCTCTGGTATGTCCTTGGTCCTCTGCCTTCCCACCTGTATTTTGGTGCTAGTGCTTTCTCCTTTTTCCAGACTTTTGACCGAGGCAAACGTACTGTCATTTGGGATCTGTTCAGAAGATGTGACAACATAGGTCATAAACATAAGACATTTTTTGTAGACTGTTGCTCACTCAAGGGGTGGAAGACATATTTATTCCTCACCAGCTAAGATGCTTCTCATGGATCTGCATCCTCATTAGCAGACAGCATCTGTTTCTTCTTGTAATTAGCTCACAGTTCAATAGGTAGCTCCAGTCTCTTTTACACCTGGACTACAATCAACATAGAAATCACAGAAGCACATGTCTCTCCCCTCCCCACTTTAAAGCAGTCCAAGTTACACACATTGTTAAACACCTAATAGATAACAACTGTGTGTTAGAGCTCTCCAGCACGTATGTGAAATAGTGGGGATTTTTGTTTGTTTGTGGTTTGGGGTTATTTATTCCTCTCTCTCGATGGCCTTCAGTTCTAAACACGCTTAGGCTTCTCTGGCTTCTGTATTAGCCTCAACCTACCAGTCATGTACTAGGCCATAAAGACCTGTTTCCAGCCACCTGCACAATGGAAAGGGGAAGTGAAGTGAGGGCTGCTGGAGGGGGGAATGTGTACCAGCTGGCCCTGTTCCTGAGGCATTATAACTGGATTCTTGGGGGTGGAAAGGGTGTGAGGTCTCAGGTCATTTCCTGCCAGGTTTGCTCTGAATGGGAGGGGGATATGTAATTGTGCTGTCTCCCTGTACCATTAGTGTCAAGACTCATTAGGAATCCAATCTACTCAGTGGCAGTAGGCATATAAAAGAAAGAACTAGCCAAAGTCTGCAGACTGCAGAGCAGGAGTTGGTGGAGGAAGCAATTGTAAAATTCCCATCTGAGTAATTAGAATCAGCAGGGAATCAGATTGGCTACGGCAGGGCTTTCATTTTTCCCCTTGCTGTTTTAACAGGATTGGCAGGTGCTGCTTTATTCCAGGGATGAGGTGATGTGCCTGTGTCACAATTCTCAATGAGAAATGATCATCAGTTTGCTGCCATGCTCCTGGGGTGAGCTGAGCAGGCAAACTGTGATTACTATTGTTATTAGTACCTTGTTAGCATGGAGCAGGAAGATTGTTGTGGGTAGTTCTGTCTGGAAGAGATGGGATCTATGCACACAGAAGCATGTTCCTGGCAGCTTAGCTACATTTGGAAAGTTTTGGACTGCTGGCTATTTCATGCCCTTTTTGCTGGAATCTACTTGTTAGTGGTCAAAAAGATGTGAGTGACTTGGAAAATTTATCTCATGCTTAAAAGTTGGCAGTGTAATGGCATGCTTTATTGGCAGGACAATTTAATGAAATTACAACACAATAAACCAAAATGGACCCTCTTTATTTGAGTGTGTTGGTTACTACTCACTTGTTTGCTTAGTGAAAGGTGAAAAGAGACATAGGCAAGCTCTTCTGTCTGCATTCAATGCAGTTTAAGGCCTGGATTGAGATGATGTAAAATCAACAGACATATTCACCCTGACTTCTCCGGATTCTGGCCCAGATCAGTGGGCTTGCATTTTCTGATAGCTGACATGATAGTGAAAAAGTACAGCAGTAAGGCATGTACTGAGAAGCACAGCTTCTGGGAAGAGACTTTTCTTAACACAGCATTTGTTCCATAAAAGTTCCTAGAAAGATTTCCGTAACAAATTGGTTACAATTACTCATCAAAACAGGATTCTTTCAGCAGCTTTGCTTAGCTGAATTCCACAGAAGTCAAGCCTTTTTTCTAGATCCATCAGTAGTGAAATGAAAAATAAATGAATTAAAACTTTGCAGAAAAAAATTGTTAATGATAAACAGTGCACTTCTCTTCTCTGCAACTATGTTGTCCTGGTGCTAAGCTCTTGGATTTTCACAAAGGAATGCAAAAATTACTCCCTGTCATTGGCAAAAAGATCCTATTGTGGGTAGCGGACATGAGTAGAACATGCAGGATTGGGTCCACAAAGAGGAAATATGTGCAATGGCAAGCCATGCTGTTTTGTAGACACTCTTTGGTAAACTGTTGGACAGGAAATGGTATTTCTGTCAAGGGAAATGCACCAACACTGCAGAAAAGGTTTTGCTTTCTGTGAAGCAAAACTGTGGCCTTTCAAGGTGTATTTTATGGAAAACATTAAAGAGAAATTAAAGTATTATCCTAAAGAGATAGTGTCTGGACACTTACTGGAGATGTGGGTGACCATTCTGAGTCCTTGATTTCCCCTGTTGTGGGACAGTATTATGCTGGCCAGGCTGTTCTAAAGTGCTTTTTTTGGGGCTTTGAACAGATCTCAAATCTAAGGTGGAACTGTGTCTTACTGGAGGCATAGTGAAGCCAGTATATACCCATGACATTTTTCAGTGGTTTCCAACCAAAAGAACAATTTCATCTAAAAGGATGGGGGTTTGGTTGTGTGTTTAAGATATTCCTGCTAACTCTACCCTTCAGACTGATGCTATGTTTTGACAACCTATTTGGAATGCAAACAATAAGAGAGGTGTACTCCCCTCAGTGTCTTTGAGTGAGCGTGCGTCTCATAAGCATATTGGGTCATTGGAAGAATAAAAAACTAATACATGAAAAACAGCTCTTCCCCTAATCTCCACGTTCCTGGCTGGAATGAATCAAACTCAAATCTATAAGCCGCTTAGACCTTCCAAGCAATATGGATTAAATGACGGCAATAGAAGCTTTATTAGCTCCTGATTTTTATAGCTAAGTATCTCTATCTCTCTCAAGTTCGAAGCTGACAGTCCATACAAATATATGCATTGCTGAAAACTATTTTTCAGGCTCATTTGGGCTATTGGCCATGTATGGGCAACTGGAGTTTGAGCCTGTCCTATCAAGGAAAATAATACATGCTTGGTCCTCCCTTATACCCCCCTCTCAACTGACAACCAATTCAGTCAAAACAAGGCTGACTCTCTCCCTTCTTACCCCTCACCCATCCTTGGCAGGTCCTCTGTCTAGATGGCTTTAAATCTGATTTGGGATTTGAGTGTTATTTGGATTAACTCATTAGTGGGGCTCCATTCTGGCAAGCTTGCTAATCTGTGGCAGTGGTGCATAGCACTGTGACAATATTACACCGAAAATGAGAAATCTAATGAGATTAGCATTTTATGCATTCAGACAGGGTCTGCCTGGGTGTTCAAATGGTCTGCAGATGCCCAGGAGGAGACAAAGTGACTGGTCTGTATGTAAGAGAGCACCCAAGTGCATAGAAAGAAAATTGCAATGGTGCACAAAAGTGTCAGAAGCTTGGTTGTGGGGAATAAGAATGTCTCTGTCCCCATCAGCTGACTGTCTCAAAAGCATTTGTGCATACGCCCAACAGATTCATTTCTTTTCCTAGGTCTGGAGGAGGGCTGATCTGTGTCCAGGGGATCACCTTGCAAGTTACATTTGCTCTTAATAGAGATGATCAGGGTTGGGGTTAGTGGTTGCTTTCATGGGGAAGAAGGTTGCTGGCTTCCCAGGTTGCTTTTACATCACATGGGGATGCAGTGCAATATATGCTTGTTAATGTGTGTGATTACCAGACTGCTCCATTCTGAAATGACACCCACAAGATTAGTTGCCTGGACAAGTTCCAGTCTCACTTTTCCCTCTCAAAGGCATTGTTGTTTTTGCTTCAGGTTTAAACAGAGAAAAGAGTGAGCCAATATCTGCAGCCCCATTTGATTTCAGACAGAGCTCTGTCTGACTTTTTAGGTACATCTAGTAGAGCAAAGCAGTCCCAGTGCTGCATGTGTGCGTTTCTCCTGCTCTACCACCCAACTAAAGCTTTTGTAGACTTTTGTAGGTGACAACTTTTGGAGAAACTGAGAAGTGATGCATCAGGGCTGAGAGTCACCACAAAGTGCTGTCCTAGCCTGCCACCCAGTGCTGGTTTCTGGCACTCAGAGCTGCTAATGTGCTCCAGCACTGCAGCTGGTACATGGCATGTCCTGGACTGGTTCTTCCTGAATCTCGTTGTAATATTCCTGCCTGAGTTACTGAAACAGATACTCAGGTTCTGTTATGATTTAAACTGGGGTGCCTTTGGAAAAGTGTGTGACAACTTCTTCAGATTCCTTCTTGAGTGCTGTGGGCTCAGCAAGTAGACAATGGTCTTGGGTATTGTGCACTCGACTGGTGATGGGCTAGCCTAGCTTCTGGGTTTAGTGAGCCTTAAGCAAGAAGGAAAGGCTGTCATTTCTGCTCTTGTTTTACAGGGCAGCTTTAAGAATGATCAGAGCTGTGAAATCTCTCAGCATGGTGATGAATCCAACCCAAATACATTCACAAAATGATGCTGATGTTAGCAATGGTTTCCAAATGGCAATCGGTGAATCATCTTTATGAAAAACAGCTAACAGAGGTATCAGGAGAGGTGATAATTCCTAAAGATAACACAGAACTGCTTGAACCCCAGAGAAGGGAGGAAGAGAGGGAGGAAGGGAGGGAGATTTTCTTGGGAAAGCAAGAATGGTTAACAGTGTTGTGGGCTGGGCTGTTCCAGGGAGAAGATGGAAGATGGTGGTGCAGATGACAGTTTTCATTCACACCATAAAACCATCCTCCTATTACATGGCTAAAAGCACTGCTGAGAGAAAAGATATTATTTTGTAAATTCTTTTCATGTAAATCTAAGGAAGATAAATTAGGGAAATGTTTTGAATTTTTTTTAAAGTGTTTGGGTGTTGTTTACTGGTTTTTGTTTTGTTTTGTTTTTTAAAGATATCTGTCACTTCACCATCGAATAAAAAGTAGTGGTTGAGTAATGTCAGTGACAAAACAGTAATTGCATGGACAACTGATAGCTTTAATTGGGTAAACAAGGTATAAACAAGGTATATCTGGCAGAGTCTTAGAAACTGCTGTTTGTCTCAATAAGTGATAGTCAGTTGTTTGTAATGGCACAGACTAAAGCTGCCACACCAGGGTTTTATCAACTAAAGAGCTGAATAGAGCAACAGCCTTTGTGACTGTGGCCTGACATTCAGCCCTGACAATGCTGCCTGGATTTATCTAGATGACCAGATACATTGAGCTTTCACTCTGCACTGTGGAGGGTGACAGAGGGGATGAGTGGTCATTTTTCTTTAAGTAGTGAGATAATTTCTGATACCCACTGAAAAGGAAAGGGCAAAGAAGAAAGAATGTGATGAGGTCTCCTTCTTTTAAAGCATGTGAGGTGCAGAGAGCAGGCATAATATAGGAAAAAGTGAGTATAGAAGGAGAAGATGAAAAACATTTACTCTGAAGGGTGCTTAAATGCCATTAATATGTATTGTAAATCTTTAAATGCTCTGTTATTCAAGCATTGTATTAAGTAGAAGGAAAAAAACCAAAACCCAACACTGCTACTGATTTGCATTTTGTTATTAATTCAGGGTAAAAGAGAGGAAAAATTGTCAGCAAGGTGCCTTAGCAAATCTTTATATAATAGTAACAATTTATGTATGGAAGCAAATACTTTAAAAAAAAAAGAGTAAAATGAATAGAAATGTAATTCAGAGCAGCACTAGCACTTCATCTTCATGTAATGATATGGGCAAAGCCTGAATTCCAGCACTCTGCAGTGAATTATGGGACACAGTAGAGCTTGCAGGACTGCAGAAATAATACATGATCAGATATAATGTCCCATTAGGAAAAGGTGATGTAATGAATTCTTCTTTCACGGCCTAGCAATGACACATTTAATTCACTAGGTTATTTACCCCCTGGATAAAATTCATAATGTCTCTTATAATATGAAAATCTCTCCTTAGATACATTTGAGGGGGAATCTCATTAGAAGGTTTTGCTGAATGTATTTTTTGTCAAGAGTTGTAAAGGCAGTGATCTTCATCAACAGGGAAGCTGAACTAAGAGCCAGAATACCTGGGCTACATACCTGGTTCTGCTGCTCTATGACACTGGGTGAGCACCCTTGGCTGCTGAGAATCTTTCTTGTGACTCTTTTGATTCTGCCTGTCACAGGTCAGCTGGCGTAGTAAAGACTCACTTATTTAAGCTGCCTAAACCAAAGCAGCTCAATCTGGGTGAAATGTCTTGAAGCCCACTTAGCCTGTTTGATAGAGAGGTAACCTGCAGTGGGAGAGGTGAGGCATGGCTGTGGAGAGGCCTGAGTAGTACTAGTTATGGTTAGGAGGGGACAGATGTCCAGACATGTAGGATACCTGGGTCCTTGAGACAGGGTGTTGTATATGCAGAAAGGCACAAGACCCATCCCTGAACTTAGGATTTCTGGATGCTCCAGGAAAGCTGTCCCTAATGTATTTTTCTTTTGTCTCAGTGCATAGGCTGATATGGTATAAAGAAGACTGTCCTGCACGGGCCAGGTTTGGACCTACTACACATGAAAATATTGCTCTTTAGTGTCTTGGCTGACTCGTATTTCTCTGAACTTGCTGAAGGAAGCAAGAATGAACAAGACACTGTTCAGCTGAGAGAACTACTTTTAAAGGAAAGCTGTTTTAATTTGATCTTTTTTTAAATCCTGAAGGAAGGATTGAGAATTCTTAAGCTCACCTGGAAACACAGTTGGCTTGCAGATTTAAAAAAAAAAAAAAGTACAAGTCACCCCAGAATAGGCCTTGCCATTTCTCATCCTATGTAGAATATCTGCCTCTACTAAGAGGTATCTGCTTGTACATCTCTACAGGTCTGTAAATATTCAAGATTTAGCTTCAATGAAAAATACTTTGTATAAAGAAAAGGTAATAGTTCGTATGTAAATGTTACAGTGTTATCTTTTTAGTTATCTCAGTTTTTAAAAAAATCAAACCATGGCCTTCAGTCCTATTTAAATGTAATAAAATAAAAAATCACTTTCTCTCCAGAGATCCAAAAAGCTGAATATATTTTCCGAGCTGATTGATGCTTTTCCATTTATTTTTAAATGTAATTTTCTCTGGGTAAGGAATTGTTCTCTTGAATGTCAAGGAGGAAATATTTCCCAAATCACAGGCTTGGATTGGCTGGTGTGAGCCTAATGAGATAGCTCTGTTGAGAGGGGGTAGGCTGGGGAAGCAGAGAATAGAGTGATTTGTCATGCTGGTTTTCCAGCCATTGCTAAAGAGCTGCTTTGTAATGCCAGCCTGCCAAATCTCCTGGCCACAATCAAATTACTCCCTCCACATGCACACACATCCACAGCCTCGCCCTTTAGATCTATCACTGACAGGATAGTTATTAAACAAAAACTCATCCCAGGGAATTATTAATTGCCAGGCTTCATTTCTTTATCAAATGTTGTGGCCCGGAGGGAGAGCTCTTTAAGCTTTCAGAAAGATCGTCGCACATTAATCACTGGAGGGAAGCGGGGTGTGGGCTTGGCATTTGTAATACTTGTCAGACCAGATATAGGAGAAAGAGATCAAAAGAGATGTTATGACTTGGAGGTGAAAAGGTTTCACTTTTCTTGTTCTTCTTTGTGTGCTCCTTTTTTTTTTTGCTGTTTGTTTGGGGATTATGGTTTTCGTTTTCTCTTTTGGTCTCCTCTCAGAACTTGTACCAGCTCTCTCACTATACCACTGGTCCACATACTGTTCAAGAAAAGACCACGAGTTATGGATGCAGCCTTCTGTGTACCCAGTAGCAAAACAGTGGTGTCTGCTTTTGAGTGTCAGCCTACTGTAGTGCTGCCCTTGACTGGGCACTGGGGCAGGCCCCAAACTGAGGTCAAATTTGGGAAGCTGGGGACACTTGGGTGCTTGTCTGAATTAACTAATTAAATAGAGATATCCAGCACTGAAAATCTGTCCTGAAAAACATGCTTTACTTCTTGAAAGTTTAATACTGGGTCCACTATTCTATGCAATAAATAGAATAATCAAAAAATACATCTATAAAAAATACTACAATGACAGTAGCTCCAGACCATATATATGGCAGATTAAGCCAATATTGTAGGCTGCCTAGGGCTGGAAGCACTTACCCTGTGATTAGATAAAGCATTAATTAACACTGACCTTTTTCACTCTAATCCTGAGACCTTTTGCCCTTATAGTATGCAGGGAGGTTGTTACTCCTAGCAGGGTACCTTGTGAGGAATGTAATGTAAGCTGCTGTTCAGTTGACAAGTTTTACCTCTTAAAAGGATGATGTATCAACTGAAGTGAGTAGCTGTTATTGTAACACTTCAGCAATGCTGCACTTTGCATTGCTGATTCTTGCTCTATCAACTGAAGAGATGCTTCAGACAACTGATGTTGAGAGGTGGGTTTGCTAGTACAAGTCATCCTTGCTTCTATATGTAATCTTTTCTGCAGCAGAAAACTCCTTGATTGCTTACTAATCCCTTAGCTTGAAATACATAATAATTTTAGCATTTATTGTAAACTCATTTCCACTTCCAATATGATCTGGAGCTAATTATCAAAACAGCCTGTTTCTTCAAAATAATACATATCTATATAAAATATGGATTTAGAGAGAGACTATGAGTGAATAATATCTGAGAGAGTATAAGAGGGTAAAATCAATGTGGAGCTTTTGTAAACACCAGCTTTCCTTCTCATAAGATTGCACTTTGGGTTTTGTTGCTCTGTTTTCATGTCAGAACTATCTAGGGAAAGCTGCAGGTATCTAGAACCCCCCTAACTCACAGGAGCACTTGAGGGGAAAAACTTAAAATCTTTAATTCTGTGGTGTATACAAGAGGTTGCTGTGAGGATCGCAAGCTCATTGGAGAATAGGCTGCGTGTTAACGTGCATTTATACCGTGGCTGGCACACAGCCTGCTTTTGTACAGCCCTGCTGTTAGCTGGAGCCTCTAGGCACTACTGTAATATAAATATTCTGGAAGAATAATAGGGCTATTTGTGGCTCTTGAGGGCAGCTAATGTAGCTGGTATGCAGCATGTTTTTCAAGCCTTCATCTCTTATTTTTCCAAGTGTTCAGCAACACAGAAGAAACAAAACACATTTGCTGTGCACAGACAGAAGGAACGAGAGGAGGGATGGATCACATCAAATGGATTTTGAGAGCCACAAAACACTTGTTGCATGTTGTCCCGACACTGCAATATGATATTTGCATTGTGATGTTGTATCAATATGTGAGACGATCTGTCTTCTTGGGAGTCTCATGTCTGGCAAGGCAGTTCCTAACTCAGAGGCTCCCATCTTTTAAAGGGATTTTGTCTGTACATGTGTAAACAGCAGCCAATTCTTTAGGATCTCCAGAGCAATCTGTGTAGATTTAAACACTAAAAAACTTGAATGGCCTACAATTCCACAGGTAAACAATTCAAATCATTAGTTGTCAATTATATCATCATATACTGAAGCGTTATCAGCACACTGCTGTGAATAACTGTCAGGCAGTCTTACTAATGAATAGCATGGCAAAGGAGAGTGGGCTAAGAACGATACATGGTGAGTCTGGTCTGACTCTCCATAAAATGCTGAACCATCCATACCTTTGGATAGACTTTGCACAGCAGGAACCACCTCTGTGTGTTTATTGTTAATAGAATCCAGCACTGAAGGAATTGCTTCCATGTCATTAAATGGGTTATCCTCCATGTGATACCTTTTTCACGAGCTGTTTTTCAGAAGTGGAGGCGCCAGTAAACCACAGGTGTTGTATTGCCATTTTGAATCCCAGTTTATATTTTTATGAGAAACAGCATGCAGATGTCATAATCTCCTAACTCCTGAAATACACTTATGAACTGGTTTTGCTGTGCTTATTAGGGTATATTGCAGCTAGTATTTGGAGAATCTCAGAATCAATGGGATTTGAGTTAGGATTCTGCAGTAAAATGGGAATTATTAGAAGAGAAACTCTGCATGTTCTCTCTTGATCCATCAAAGCTGTTTCCCCACCTTTCTGTGAGGAACCGTAGGTGAATTTCTTTATGAGGCACTGTAGTCAGGGTTTACATGTCTCTAACAGCTCTAATATAAAACTAAGATCACAGGAACCTTTGCAGCTTAAACATATATTTAGCCATGAATGTTTTTAATTAACAGCATCTTTGCCCTTTTTATAAGTCTGTCCTAGTTTGCTTTGTATCTGCAAAACCTAGTAACAAGGTCCTTGGGCTCACTGCTTTCCTTGCATCAGATTACCTCAGATAGCTGCTCCACTATGAATGTTCTCAGGCTATGTCTTATTCCCCTATGGCTGAGCTGAGGTCATTTACTCTTCTTTCAGAGCAGAATATGTGACCTCAAATGGCACTACAATTACTCAATGATAGGATCTTGTGCACAGGCTGTTACTCTTGAATTGCTGATACACAGACACATATAGGGCACTTGGACAGGCTTAGCAATTCCCACAACAGCAGTGGGATCTGTACTTTTCAGGTGAGGATGTGGCATGGGTTGTGAGGTGGAAATAGTGGGTAGGTGGCTGAGGATAAAGAATCAGAGAAGCCTTGGGGCTGGGCAACAGACAGCTTGCTTCTAAACCTTATACAAAATTTGATTCATGACCACTGAAACAAAGTTTTGTCGCATACTGACTGCATTGCATGCTTAGTGGTAGTGGCTGATACAGACTTAGCTGCAGACTTGAACTTTCCTAGTGTCTACAACAAAACTATCTGCCTTATATTAATCAGTTTCTGGTAGGATCTGACTTGAATTATGTTTAAAAGCAGGGTTGTATCCAGATTTGTCTGCTTCTAGGGCTTTGCTTTCATGGTAGGTCTCTGCCATCCAAGCCTAAAACATTAATTCTAATGACAGCTGTTACCAGTTCACTACGTTTATTTTTCCTTTCAGAAGTCCTGTATATTTTATTTATATGTATTAATATATTTCCATACATAAAATATTTATATAGTTAGTGTATAATCTGTATAAGTTGATTCTAAAGTGTGAGTTACTTCATTATTGAGAAGATAATTAAAGTTACTACTATACTTAAAGATGTTACTGTGATGCAGAGGTAACACTCTGCTGTTTCATTTGACAGAAATAGTCAGTCAGGAATAATTCTCAGTGTTAATGCCTTCTATTCCTGCCTGTTATGTGTATTATATTAACACTTAGCAGACAGACTTCAGACAGAATCCTTGTTCTAGTTAGTGCTGCAGAGACATCTGTCAAGACAGTCCTCACCCTGCAATGCAAACAGGGGTTGGCCAATGAGACGGGAAGGAATAGATCCATTCATCTCACCAAAAGGTGAGCAAGTATCAGAAACAACCCTCCCTGGGACAATGTATGCTCTACTGGAGGCATATCCTACCACTGCCACTGTGATACACAGTTCTTTTTTGACTCATTTCATGGGACACTCAGGAGCCACATTGGGATTTTTTTCATTTGTTCCATTATCCAAATCTGTGTTGCCACTGATTTATCGTCAGCAACTGTAAGACTCTAGGTTCTACATTACACCAGCTGTGAATAAGATGAAATGCTGCTGAGAACATGCCAAGGAGAAGTCTTGCACAAAATCACAGAAAACAGAGTGGGGAAGTGTTCTTGAGTACTCAAGAAGCAGTACAGGGTCTGCTTCACCTAGGTTACCCTGCCTGCCTTGCCTGTAATTGAAGAATGGTAGACTGACAGACTGCTGCATTCAATCCATCCTAGTACTCCACCATTCCTAATGCTTGAAAATTATACACCTTTTTTAACTTCTTCTTGCTTCATGATGAGCCACTACTGCTTGTCATACCAATCTACTCTTTTGTTTCGCAGGGTCACAGGATGTCAGGGATTGGAAGGGACCCTGGAGATCTTCGAGTCCAAACCCCTGCCAGAGCAGAACCATGTAATCTAGCACAGGTTTGTATGGTTTTGTTTGCCTTTATAGCTATTTTATCTGTTATCCTGACTCCCTTAAGTTTATTTTTTTTCTGCACTGAGAAGTGCAAAACAATGCACCTTGGAAAGAACTATTTAAACTACACACAAGTATAAATGTATGTACATGCAGGGTTTATGTTTTATTCAACTGTAACCTCTCTGAGGGGGAAAAAAGTCTACAAAGACACCCCCTCTATGTGCAGACCTGGTTAACAAACAAACAAACACCAGCAAAAATGTCAGTTTGAATGAAAGAAGAATAATAATGTAGAACATGTTAAAGTAGGACTACATCAATTGATGTTACAGCTCCAGCTAAACTGCTGCATTCAGTTCTGGTTGCTTCCTTTCTAAATGGCCATTGAAGAGACCAATCCAGACAAGACCCCAACAAAATTATTAAAGACACGGCATGGAATGGGAGAGTCTGTGCCAGATGAAGTTAAAAAAAGCCTAGGATGACTTAATTTGAAAAGTGAAAAGTAATAGAGAAGATAAGAGACAAGAGATAATGAATTCCATTCTATTCCATGGCCTAAATGCAAGTCAGCTCTTGATGAAATAAAAAGGCACAAATTTAATATGGATCAAAGGAAATTTTGTTCTCAGTACAGCATAATGGCCAGATATCTTGGCCTGACTTTTGTGTCCCTTGCACAATTCAATGCAAGACAGTATTTTTAAGCTATTTCTGCTCCTTTCTGATAAGAGGACTGTTGCTCTGTGTCCTGGTCTGCTGCTGCAGGACATCAGGGTGCAAACTAAGAGGGTGGTCTGGGTGGCCAGTGTGCCTGTACCACTCAAGACTGAGCGCTTGGTGACCCCTCTGCTATGGAAGTGATTTGTTTTTCATTAGCTCCTGCTGCAAATAATCATGCTTTGCAGTGTCACTCCTTGTCATATTCTGAGTGAGCTTTCCTAGCTGTAGGTTTCTAGCACTCTCAAACATGTCTGAGTTAGTAGTTGACAATGTCAGTTGAATAAATAGATCTTTTAAGAGACATGCTTTTTCAAGTCGTGTTTTATGAAAAGAGATAAACAGCATTTTTCACCTTTTGTTATTGTCTGAACAATGTAAGCACAAATATTGCTGAGGATCACAATGCCTGATGTGTCTTGGGAATACATTATCCATCAAGAGTAAAATAGAGGTAGAAGGGAGGAAAAATTCTTAATAGCTGCATCTCTTACTTATTTCATGAATTAGCAAAGCTACCTCTCCATGAGATAAGCTGTGTAGCTTTGTGTGGCCATTGTTTCCAATTCTGTACCTGGATTCAGCTAATATGGCTAATATCCAGATTGTGCCAGCTGGTTTGGGAAAAACTGAGGTCAGGGATATATAACTTGAGATTATACCAGTTCAAGGCAGGGGGGAACTAAAACCAAGAGGAATTTGTTGGACTTCTTTGAAGTGTCTCCATTTTCATTTACACTGCTGTAATAATTTTGTGGTTGCTTGAAGCTCGTTTCCCATCAAAAAATTCTTCCTGGCATTTTGGGAAAATATCTCTAAAGCTACCTGATTGGGCTTTGGCTCTTAGGTTTTAATTAGGCTCAAGAAATTATTCTCTTCATTAGGGCTCTTGATTGAAGGAGATCTAGGAGTATTCCATGATTGTTGAAAGAGAGAAGGATTAGTAAGGAATTAACCCCCTGAATTCTGGTTTCCTGGCAATCTATAGTACCCTGCCAAAAGTCATTGCTAATTGCTTCATGAGCAGAAGGGATAGCATAGCACCATCTGGCAGTGGAAGGAAGCAGGCACAGGTCCTTCATTGTGCATCCTGGAGATCCCCTTTGAGAAAGGAACAGTCGTTACTATCACAGCATGGCTGGTTCTATCACCATGGCCTTGTCTGTACATAGAACCTATTGGGCAGTGGCCAAGAGCACGAATTTGAACTGCAGCAGCAAAACTGCACCAGTGCATGCGATCAGAGGGCTGCTACTTCACACAAAAGCACCCAGTGTACATCTAGCACCAGGAGAGAAGATATAGCAAAGTAGGTTGTGAGCACTAAATTTACAGTCCCGTATGTAGTACCCCCCCTCCCGTATGGAGATCTGTCTCTGTTGATAGGTAGGAAAGCGCAACATGGGCAATGTCTGGTGGAGCTCATATGCCCATTGTGAAAGTGGTCTGTCTAAGAGTAGGCTGGAGAACTTTGTAGATGTGGTAGGGCACCCTAAGAATGTCTAAGGTAAAAAGAAAGAATGTGTTAAGGAGTAATGGTTTAGTTAACTGTAGATTTTCTGCTCCACATTTAAGACTACATTTACTTAGCTCAAGCGTACCAAGTGTGGTGCAGAACCAGGAATGGTGGGTTTCTTTACCAGGAAAAGTGCAGGCTGTTAAAAACTTGAAGACTTTGGTGGCACAGTGAAAACAGGTATTTAGGTAGTGAAAATACCAGGTATTTGAGGAATTTTCTATATTCAGATGATTAAATTTGCTAAGAATTAAGTAACCTGAAGAGCCTTATTTAATTTCTTGTAGAGAAAAGAGTTTGAATTCTGTATTGTCAAAAGCACAGACTAAGGACTTAAAGTTGCACTTCACGGAGGTGATAGCATTTCTGAGAAAAGAGTCATTTGCAATGGTCATCCTCCAGGAACTTAGACTATTCAGATAGAGGAAAGCATTTCAAGGATGAACAGTCTAAGGGCAGTACCAGAGAATGAATGGAGTTCTGGGTTTAATTATGGCATTATTTAAGTAAATGTGATATAGAATAAGAAGACATAGCAATGACAATAACTGAGGTTAAACAATGTAGCAATGCTAGAACCAGAATTAGATTTGACCTCTGCAAATGGCAAGAATGTGTGTTCCGGTTTCTCATTAAAATATGGTTATAATTGGTAGATAGAGTACTTTTCATAATGGTATGACTTATTTTAAATGCAAAAGTTTGGGTTAGGGATTGGACTTTGAAATCACTTTAAAGTTACTAAGCTTTCCAAAGTACATGGTATCAGGCAGACACTGCTTTTTAATGTGGTTCAACCAGCCCAGATCCAAAAATCTCTGTGCACTTCGTAACACACATCCCATAAGTATTTGCAACAGAGTGAGGTGATTTCCCCTGGATTACAAATCAAATTGCAGTGGCAGAACTGGGATCAGGGCAGAGGAAAACTCTCATCACTCTCTATTCTTGCCACTAGATCAAACTCCTGCTTCCACATTTCAGCACAGTACAGCCTTCATTAGGAAAAAATCACTTTAAACAAACAGATGAAGTGCACATAATATTTTTACTCCTCAAAATCTGGAAAATTACATGCCATTAACACTGAGTCATTGAAATTGCTCCAAAATGAAATACTATACTGTGTTGTGCCAATGTCTTGAAAGTCTTTGTCTTAAAGTTTCAACAAGAGAAACCAAAACAAAACTCCAGACCTGTAATTTCCAGTCTAGTCATCACATTTCAGTCCTAATGCATAGGAAATATCAAAGTATTATGAGCCATCATGTCCACACAGAGAGGTAGATAAAAGTCTAAAGTCGACAAAGATCAGACTGCAAATAGGATACACATTTAACTGAAGCTAATTAACCACTGGAACAGATGGTAAAGGGATGTGGTAAATTAATCGCCTAGAGTCTTTTAAATCAAGATTGGATGTCCTTCCTTCTAAAAGAGATGGCACAGTTCAGCTATAAATTATTGAGCTTGATGGTAGTACTGCTGGGTGAAATGCTCTGGACTGTGTCATATGCAGGAGGTCAGAGTTGATGAGCATAATGACCCATCCCTCCAGACCTTGCTATTCATGAATCCATTATGTTATCTTGAAAAGTTTTATATTTTAACAAAGCAGTTACAGACTGTTAGGTGCACTGTGTGCAGCTTTAGAAATCTCTAAATATTCTTTCATTCTATGTTGTAAATGGTCTGAGTTAATCTTGTTAATATTGTTTAAAAGAAAGCAAATGTAAAATACGAACATGCTGTGTTTTTAACACATTGATTCCCATATCTCATTAAACTAAAAAATGGTCTTCAGGCAAACACTGTGTATTCTCTGACAAGTTCATTGCCATTTCATGGTAGAAAATTTTCTTCTTCATCTCTCTTTTCTTTTTCTTGAGAAATGTATAGGAAGTGTTCTAGGGTACACAGGGGCTCGTCACACCGTGTTGTCTCCACCTTTGATTGCTTGAAGAATTCTGTGACAGAGGACTATGTCATTGCTCATGGCTGTGGCAAAACTGTGGTTTACTGCTCCCTAGTCTGCTCTTTTTTGTCAAAGTACCTGACTATCACGTGACTGTTCTTATTCATCTCTTCACAGTGTTAAGTCAACGAATATTCTTCTAGTATATTTTAGGTGAGACATGTGGGCTGGGAGTCAGGTGCCTGAACAGAGGCATTTAGTTCCATCTCAGACACTCTTGAACATCCTGTCTGAACTTCAGCTGCTGCTGTGAAGGGTATGAGTCTCTAGATCCATAGTCTTCTGGACCAATAACTGGAAACTAGATAGAATAACCAAGGCCATGTGAGCTGGCACTGGATCTCTGTACTAATACTCTGAATCACTTCTGAAATGGTTTTGGTCATTAAAAATATCAGTAAGCTCTTGATGAGTCCTAAGAAACTGATGTACTCAGACTGCAATTTGGGATATTAATTTATGCCACCAAAACTTCATCCCTACAGTTTTCTTTGCTTAAAATAGCCTTTAATTCCTGTTCTGAACTACAGTGTTGTGGCATTGATCACCTCCATGATCTTGTACCTGGGAATACATAACCCAGGAATGCAGCTCAGACTGGGATCCACCTGGCTGGTGAGCAACACTGGAAAGGGATGTGGGGGGACTTGGTGGACAAGAAGCTCAACTGAGTGAGCAGTGTGCTACAGTGGCAAAGAAAGTGAACAAGATACTGGGTTGCATTAACATCTCTGCATTAACAGCAGAGATAAAGGAGTTATTATCCCACTCAGTGCTGGTCAGACCACACACTGAGTACTGCATTCAGTTTTGGTCCCTGCTATACAAAAAAAGATGTGGACAGGCTGAAGAGGGCCCAGAGAAGGGCCGTGAGGATGATCAGAGGGTTGGAAGACCTACCATATGAAGAAAGGCTGAGGAAACTGGGGTTTGTTTATCCTTGAGAAGAGAAGGCTTAGGGGAAACCTTATTACCATATATCAGTACATAAAAGGTGTCTATCAAGAAATGGAGACTCCCTTTTTACAGGGAGTCACATGGAAAAGACAGTGGGTACAAGTTACTACTGGGGAGATTCTGACTGAACTGCAGAAGAAAATTTTTCACCATGAGAACAATCATCCATTGGAATAATGTCCCAAGGGAAGTGGTGGATCCCACTACACTGGGCAGTTTTAAGACTGAGCTTGACAGGGGGCTGGGTGACTTCATTTAATCCAGAGATATATATATATACACACACATATATATATACAGTTTACCATAAAAGGTTGGACTAGATGATCCTTGAGGTCCCTTCCAATCTGGTATTCTATGATTTTATGCAGTTGATGAATTTCAGATACACTCATCTCTGGTGAAGCTGCTTGACAGAAATATTGTTCTGTAAGGGGGTCTACAAGAAAGCTGGGGAGGGAATTTTTACAAGGGTTTATATTGATGGGATGAGGAGTAATGGCCTCAAACTGTAAAAGGGTAGATTTAGATTAGAAATTAGGAAGAAGTTCTTCACTATGAGAGTGGTAAGACACCGAAACACATTGTCCAGGGAAATAGTGGGAGGTGGGGGTCTAGTGGCAGGGGATTAGAACTAGGTGATATATAAGGTCCTTTCCAACCCAAGCCATCTATGACTCTATGTTATCTTCAGTGTTTAAGATCCCAAAGCACTCTGTGAAAGTTCCATATAGAAAATGTTTGGTTGTCCTCTCTTGTTACAGGACAAGGTTATCAAGACATGATTAATGATGTTGGGCGTCTCTGGTTTCTAACATTCAACTTTTCACCAAAGAGACACTTGAAGAGTCATTCAAAGAGAGACTGCTGAGCTCTGTGAGAGTCCTAAACTGAAAAATCCAGGGTAGAAACACTCAAAAACTATCATTTACCTCTTAAGAATCTTGGTCCTAGTGAATTTTCATTGTCATTCCATGCACATGCTAACATTTTTGTGATTATGAGAAACAGTCTTGCATGTCTACAAGGCAGCTTTTAGTCAAGCACCAGGGAAATAACACTTTGGATATCTAGCCCCCTAATGCTGCTTAAATTAAATCAGTTTCTCTCCTCGCCTTCCTCTTTTCTTAATTCTGACTGACCCTCCATACTCATTTGAATTACATTATTTTTCTGTCTTAATCTATTTTCAAAGTTTATAGTCCCTTGGTTAGATAACCATAAGCATTCATCTCCTTTCATATATAACCAAGATTTAAGTTGTGTATATAAATTTGTCAGCAAAGCAGTATTTTTGCCCACTCTGGAATTGTAGATATATTTCTTCAGTAATGACTGAACCACAATTCATAATTTTACCTTTTTTGATCCTCACATAAATATGTAAACCAAAAGGGCAACAAATGTTTTTGCTGGCAGCTAAGAAACTCCCATTATATCTGTGAACAAAGGCAGCTGCTGATTCCTTTTGTGTCATTACAAGTAATTCTGTTTCACTTGCAGTTAGCAGTTGGACAATACAGCCCATGGAAAGAAAGGCCATTGAGTCAACTTCCTTCCACAGTATACTGTGCAGTAT
Source organism: Chloroceryle aenea (assembly GCA_013399075.1). NCBI lineage: Eukaryota > Metazoa > Chordata > Aves > Coraciiformes > Cerylidae > Chloroceryle > Chloroceryle aenea. Next base: position 639,404 of record VWZY01008407.1, read on the forward strand.
CTGAAATCTCCTGTTTAGGTATATAATAATAATGTACTCTGCCCTGAACTACTTCAAGCTCATTTATTTATTGAATCCCACACATACTCCTGCATATGCAGCTGTGTTCTACTTTGTGGTGGATCGCACAGATCTGATGAGGCAAATATGTGGATTTACTTATGGCAGGTAGTGAATGGATGTGCTGTAAAGGATGCTGTGTTCAAGCTCCCTGCACGCCACTTGAAAGCACAACCTTGCTAACCAAGGATAAACTTATTGGCCTGCATGTTTTCGAGGCCACTGATGGCTGCAGCACTCATTGCTGCTTCACATCCTGTGGAAAGGAGTGAAAACAGAACTACAGACCCTTGCACAATGTTTGCTGTGGCCTCCATTTTGCTGATGACAACGAACAGGGTTACAGCATGGCTCCTTGTGGCAGCCCTGGGAGAGAGGCACTAAGTCTAATACTCTGTATGTCTTCAGGAGTGAACTTCTTCCATCTTTCCTTGTAATTGTTTAAGCACTGCACCAGTTACAGGCTGTGGGTCATAAACAAACAGGTCTGTGGTACCCATCCAGACTTCACAGACATGTATAGCTGATGGCGTCATTTCTAGACCCTTCTCTTTTGACAGTCTGCAGCAGCAGCTCTCTGCATGTCACCCTGTTTTCTGTGACTTAAGTTTGTTAGGTCTGCTTTTTGCTCACTCTTCTGTAGTTCTCTCCTTCCAAACTACACTTTCCCTCACAAAAATTCCTCCGTAAGCTCTATTCTCTAACCTACTTCAGACCCTAACAAGATGCTTTTTACCTACAAAACTAAGAAACTTTGTCACTTGTCCCACTTTAAAGTGCTTTATGTAGCACTCTTGTTCCATACTGTACATTAGCTGCCTTTTACATTCCCTGCTGCACCTGCGTCTCTCTCTCTGCCCCAGTGCCCAGCCAGATGGGAAGCTGTATCCATCTCTCACACACACAGGAACTTAAAAGCGCAGAGCGTGGTCTTGGTGTCAGATAGTCCCACCACAAGCTCTTCACTTAAAGTTAGATTAGATGTCCAAGGGGTTTGGCAGACTCATGCTCTTTGTTTTCACCTGCTCAGTCACCTTTTTAAAATTCAATACTCCAAATAAAAATAAAGGCTGATTGAAGCTGATCACTGTTTCTTCTGATTGTGAGGTACAGACTCTTAGTCTGCCTAATAAGCTTGGACGACATATCTCCTAGAGAGAGTGCTTTCAGAACCTGAGCTTTCCTAGAAATAAAAATAAGTTATAGCTCCTTGGTTGCTAGAAGAAAATGAAAAGAAGTTTTATGAATATACTGTGTTTTCAAGGCCAGATCTACAGGGAGAGGTATTCTTTGGAGCTGAGTCACATAATGTAATAAGGAAAAATGTAGGCAAGATTTTGGACCTGGAAGCTTTTTCCAAATGTGCAGGCAGCCTGACCTTTATTTCAGTTGAAATTCCATCTTGCACAAATATGTTAAGACATTAATTCTCTAGCTTCACAATGCTGTGCTATTAGCCTCAGCAGGAACTGGTTAGCTTTAGTGGTTGAAGGTTGTTGCAAAGAGAGAAAAATGCAGATCAGAGGGAAAAACCCCGTTAAAGGAGAAAAATAAATAAATAGAAAATGGAAGATGGAGCAGTAATTGGGCCCAACCATAGCAGTCCAGCAAGGGGAAGCTGTTTTCCTTCTGAGTCAAGTCAACAGTGAAGTAACCACCTAATAAATAACAGAATCTCTACAAAAAGGCCAGCTTTTCATTTTGCTGCAAATCTCCTGTCAGTCAGTATGGGAGAAGGAGGTCTGTAGGAAGTAGACTTCCTTTTTCACTTGGGGACTATGAATGGAATTAAAGAACATCAAGGAATTTGTCTTGCTTCCTCCTTCATCAGTGAACTACTTCTCAGAATCATCTCCTCACTACTCTTCCCCTAGTTTACAGTCGCTGGATGTTTCTCAGATGACAGCTAAAACTGGCAAGCATCATGTTCTTTCTAGGAAGGCAATTCAGGTCAATGCCTCAGGCAGTGCTTCAAGCTACAGATCTGTACATAACACAATGTTCAGTGTATGCGGTTTGTTTTAGATGGAGGAACTGGCTTCTTGTGTTAAAGGATGATGCCAGACAATGGGAGGCTGCTTCTTGAAACTTGCCCTTAGGCACCACCATATCACATGCTCTCCTCAAGAAGGAACAGCTGAATGAGATGGAGGCCAAACAACTGCTCAACTTCTTTAATCTTAAAACTGTCTTGGCACTTGGGTAGCGCCTGATGCAGGTTCAGGACCTGAACCTTTGTATTATGCTTAGGCTAAAAAAAAATGAAGGATGGATTTCCAAGGTCAATTAGGCCCATGTGTAACTCTTGCTCATGCTCTTTGAAGGCCAAACGTCCTCCAAGTCAAGATACAAATAATGTGGTTTTTAGGGAGATATTGGCTAGTATTATAAAAAACATGCTTGCAAATTCAAAAAAAATCCATCACTTGTCTTACAATTTTGTCCTGGATGCATGGAATCTTTTAAAGTTTGAAACGATAAAACCAATCCTCTCCGCCACAATAAGTAATTGGCAGATCTGAATTACAGGTGTGTGGCCCAGTGAGCACTGGGCATTGCTGTCAATCAGATTTTATTTCTAATTTTGCCATGAGTCACTGCTATGAGATAATTATAGTTCATTTTCATGTTTCTGGTTTTTTCCTACTCTAGAACTCAGGAGCTGGTAATATCTCTAATTAGGTGACTGGCCAAACTTGGAATAGGACGTGGGAAGATTTGTTCATCTCTACTTGCTATTGTCATATGAGCAACTACCATTAAACAGTGTTGCAGCTGTTTGTCCTGGAGTTGGAAATAGGAGAGATGGGAACAGCATGCTTACATTTTCTTGTCAATTGGCCAGGGAAAAAGAATATGTATGAAATATATGAATTTAAAGGGTTATATGTTAAATGTGGCCCATGGGATAGCTGGAAAATGGCAGGAGTTACAGTTGATTAGCTACACTAATGCAGACTTCTTACATGACTTGTGGTGAGTTGGTTAATAACCTTTAAAGTAATACATTTGCATTTACACACCTTGCGGTGCTGTCAATGGAACTCACTAAAGGCTTTAGGTACCCAGGAGCTGGTAGCAGCAGTGTCAGCTCAGTGCCTACAGCATGTGCATTCATAGTGGGTTGTGATAAACCAGCTCTGTGCTCATTCTGCTGGGAATATGGACTAAAGCTGTAAGAGAAGGGAACGGCTGGGCTCACAACTGTGGTATTTATGGGTAGTCAAAACCCATCCAAGAGACTTTACATCATTCTTTCTAAGGGTTGGTGTCTTTGTATGTTATGCATGTGTAGGAAGGGAGAATGCAAGGACAGACAGCTGCTATACAAAATCTGGAACTAGGTTGTACCTTCTTTTCAAATTACTGTTTTCAAGTGGTACCCTCACAGGAGAGCAATTTGAAACAAGTGTTTTTGTCTCTGAACTCAGATTGTTCAGAACCACACTGGAGAATTGTCTGTGGAGTAAATAACGTATACTAAAGTCTCTTACATTATTCTCCTGATGCTGGGTCAAGATCCTTGTGTATGTATGCAAGTGGTATTTTGGAAGAGTCTGGGAAAAAAAAACAACAAAAACCCAAATGTGTCTTTGTAGCTTTCCCCCTTGACTTTTGGATAATTGGGACCCTTGTATATTTTCCCCCTTTGTAATGCCCTGAGATGCAACTTCGTCTGGGAGTTCCCTAATCTGTGTATCAATGGCAATCCTATAAACCTATATAATTGTATTAGTCTCAATAGCAGATTAGCTCCAAGTGCCCCTACAGACAAGGAGCTGTCAGCTCTGCTATTGTTTCCCACCTAATATAATTCCAGACAGCAAGGAAGAAAAGCAGCTGAAAGACCTCTGTCTCACATTACAGCCCTCAATTTCTAAACCAATTAAGAAAAAGGGATTTACAGTCAACTGGATTAAGGGCTCTGTTTATATTATCCCATATTTCTTTTTATAATACCTTCCATTTTCTATCTAGCCTTGTAATCAACTACTCTTTTGAAACACCCATCCGTGTCCTTACCTATCCATTTACCGATCCATCTTACATGTAGGATTTCAACCATATGTCTGGTTAACTTCACCAGCCTGCTTTACTGCAGATTTTTTAGAGGACACATGGTATACAAAGCATACTGATAATGCTGAAATTAAAAATAATGACTGATTTCAGATCAGTTTCAAGATGACCTCACTAATGCAAGTACATTTGTGACATAGTGTTTGGGCAAGTATCACCATCCTTCTCAGAGCCAAGCAATACTGGTGTGTGAACAGCAAGATGGTCTATCACTATCAAACAGGATAATGGTACCTATACAGTCCTGCAACACTCATGGAGAAAGAGGTAAAATGACACTCCAGCAGCACCATCCTTGATCTGGTCAACTAGCAGACAAGGATAGAATTTAAAACCTTGCTCTCACAGAAATGGCCCTTTCTCTGTGCCAAGAAGTAATGATACTGGAGCATGTGGACTAAAACACCTATGAACAGGCTTCAGCAATCAAGAGGCTGGAATCTGGTCACCACTATGGTTTGTGCTTTTAAAAATATATTAAAAAGTTATGTATAAGCTACCAACAGTAACTGTTTGCTTTTATTTGATAAAAATAAATAAGTCAAACAAAGTTCGTGCAATCCATATTGCCCAAAATTTCTCTCATCCTGCAGGGTAAATTAACTTGTATTCCCTTGAATTCCTAATTTAGCATAAATTCTCACTAAGGGACTTCAACACGTTCAGGTAACTGTAGGGTTTGTGCTTTGGTAGATGGAAGTTACCCAGTGAATACATTTCTTCATGGTTTGTTCTTATGACAAAATTAGTGTGGGGCTGTCTTTTCTTGAAATGAAGATTCTTTTCCTATTGAATACTGTTTCTCAAAAATATTTTTTTCCCAATCAGTTCAATATTTAAACAGGTTTAAATTTTAAATCTCACTGTACAAATCCACTTAGATTTTTAAATTACAGTAATACTTCACCAGGTTTCATTTTTAAGGTAATGCAATATGTATAATTCATTCCATGAATCTTAGATAAGGATGATATTCTGATACAGTGCAATTTGCTGCCTTGCAATGAAGCTTTATAGCTAAGGTGAATTCTTCCACTCCAGGCTGTAGCTTTATCATAAATGGCTTTAAAAGAAATAAGAATGAAAAATGAGAAATGAAGTGTTCCAGTAGCTGGAGAGCTCCACAACCAATGGCTGTTTTAGCACTCCTGCTTGTTCATGGAGTGCTTACAGCAAAGTACTGCCTCCACTTCACAGTTTCCTTGGGGCAAGGAGACTCATGGAATGAGTTGCCTTCATTATACCTTTGAACGAGATATGTGCAGGGCAAAGCTCAGGGAAAAGTATAAACAATTGAGACTGTGAAAGGATTGATGACAGCCAAAAAATTAAAGTAAATAAGCAAAAGTTTTCAAAAGCAATGATTAGTTTTCACTGCTTTAACAGTTGGGGCCCAAACATAATTAATTTAAAGATGGTCCCTTTTTTAAGTTTAGTATTTCTTACTCCTAAAGCCACTAACCAAGACAAGTAAGAAAAAGGCAGAAGTGCTTGACTTCCAAATAAGCCCTTGAACTAAGAGTATGCTGACACCTCTGGCCTAGCTACTGTAACAATGCCTGCTCCAGCTCTTTTCTGATTGCTTCTCCAAGACTGACCCCAGTGAGTACCAGTAGAGGGTCTGCCGAAGTTTCCCAGCATCCCAGTAACAAGTGCTTACAACCCATTTGGTAACCAGTCAGCAAGGAAAATTACTCAAGCCAAGAACTTAAAAATGGAGATCCCCCAAATAACAAATTAATCCTGACCCTGGAGCAGCTGGGTACTGCTTGTAAGACAGCAGCTGATTCAGCAGCCAGATGGCAAATGAACCTTATACTGTTATATGATGATAGAAAATCATTCAGGATCCAGATGGAGCTGGATTGCCAGTTTGACAGTCTTAATGCAGGCTACTTAGCACCTATTTTCTGACAGTGGCATAGTTATCTCCAATGCTCAGAAAGATTTTTGCAGCAGTACAAGTGTATACTCTTTGATGGCCTAAAGATGTAAGAAGGTGTTGGCGTTAAGGTGGACAGTTGCCAACACTTTAGCATTACTCAGGTTGTCAAGCCTTGGCTCTGGCCTGCCCTAGTGGAGCTGTTGCAATCAGCACTAGTGATAGCTACATTTTTGCTGGTAAACATTCACAAGATTTATTAACATAGACACAAGTTGTGAGCATAGCTTCTAAAGCTTTCAGGCAGTGGCAGTCTGGAAAAATTGATGTTTACACAGACATCCTGTACTGTTCATTATTTGAAGATGCTGCTGCCATGGTGTATTTCTGTCAGCTTGCCCAGAATCGAATCTCTTAGTGATAACCACAGAGGGATAGGAACATCCAACTCATCACGGGGAGGTGGAATCAACTGAATACAGAAATACTTGGCTGGCAAAGAAAGGATGGGTAGTATCAGAAGGATGATTAAAGAGATCTTTTGTATTCACCTTCAAAGATACTACTGGAAACACTCCTCTCCTTCTATATTGTTCTCCAAATTTTTTTTTTTTATTATTATTATTTTATTTTTATGAAGACCACACAAAAATTTCCAAACTGGGGTATCTATCTGGAAGATTCTACTTTTGTCTTATTTTTCTTGAAAAGTTTTGTAGAAAATAAAAATAATAATTGTGGTATGGTGACATTAAAACATGTGTGACCAGCATCTTAAAAACAGTACATGCAGGGACATTTTGTACAAGTTTACAACAGACATAGGCATGATTTTTAAAAGACATATTTCTGCTTTGCTTTTTTTCTATAATAAAAGCCTGAAATTTATATATTTTTGAGTTGACTTAAGCTTGATTTTTATGTCAGGACTGGAAATTCTAATATCCTTCAGTTTTATAGAAAGCCTTGCAGCATGTTTATTGTTGCACAAGCACTGAATCTTTAGCACTAAAAGTCAGTGGTTTTATGATTTAAAAAAAAAAAGGGAAATAATTTTAAACAAGGTGAGGATAAACCTTATCACTTGCTATCTGCTTAGCTTCCAGTCTTGTGTTTTTTATATTGTGATGACTGGTAACTTCAATAATTGCATCATTTTCCTGGGATGGAGGTACCTCAAATTCTAACCTGAAAAAACTGTGGTTGGAAATAGGGATACTCTTTAAAGAAAGCAAACATTTTTTCAGGCTCTTCTCCTATATCATAAGAAAGAACATAAAGCCACATCACTGTGCATCTTGTCTAACTCCAGTAGCCTAGTAACACATCAGAAAAAGGTCCTTGATAAAGCAATTGTTTATTAGTTCCCTTTTTCAGTTATTGCCTGAACATCCCCTCTGAGCACATTATTTCCAAGAGACTCACCTCTTATCCACCTCCTCTCAAGCAAAAATAGGAGGATTGACACTAAAAGACAAACAACTATTTAACTATCTTTGTATATAATAAAAAGTGTAGGAGGCCTTCCTCTACTACTTTTTTTTTTCAGAGCAACTCTGATTTCAGCTCCTTTCCTAAAAAATCTACTAATTCTTAGACCCTGTTGGAAAAGCAATAGGTTAAAAGTATCCAGAATACTTTTGAACAAGGTAGAGTTCTTTGCTGTGAAATAGTCTACTTTGGTGGTAAGTTCAGTGTAATGAATTAAGCAAATGAATCTGAAATACAAACCGAAAACTTATTTTCTAGTATCCACTGGGGGAAAAAGTCAATCCTGAGAAATACACTCTCAATTGATCTTCTGTGTTATGTTTGTGATGTTGCCAATACACTGCTACCTACTTCATAATGCTCCTTCTTGCATTTACAGCATGTTCTTTTGACAACAAAGTTTTTTCAGACAGCATTAAAACTTTTTGATCATATCTTAGATCTAATAGTTACTATAAAATCTGCAGGTAATAAAAAACAGGCAACCATAAAAGCAGGTTTTTACCTTGATTGTGATGAAGTTACAGCTTGCCTTTTTGATTAATCTTTTATAGGTTGTAAAGCACACATTATATGACATATGAACCCACAACAAATATCCCATAGCAGCAATCGAATACATATCACCAGAAACAATTTAGCAGTAAATTATTTCCCATTAATTTATAAATGCCACAAACACCCACCTTATATGTACATCTTGTTAGATATTTCAGGGCACACTGTCAAATAATTTGGGGATATGGACTGGATTTGGGAAACAGAGGCATGTAAAAGACAAAGAGTGCTAGGTGATCCAAATCTGAAGATGCACAAGAGATTTTAATGTGTTTTTACTTATATTTTCCATTTTAATGATCCTAAAATGACTGCATTTCAGTTTACAATGCCCTATACTAATGCAAGAGAATGAGAAAGTGCAATGTACTGTGAAGATGTGAAACTGTTGTCTAAATTTAAAAAAAAATGGTGAAGGAGAAGAACATGGCCAGTGAGCAGCTTGCTGGATGCTTACAGTGGCCTGACTTTTAGCTGGCTGTTTTAAGACACTTGTGATAGAATAGAAATAAATGGAAATTAATGATGTCCCAATTACATTAATGTACATAAAAGTACTCAAAAATTAAGTGACATGAATAAGAATGCTTCAAGTTTTCATTCTTACCATGATTTTCATTCCTTATGCTCTCTTTGTTCAGATCATTCAAATTACAGATGTGCTCAGAAGAGAGTTTTCTAATAGGTAGGGAGGTATATTGATTGATTTATTTACCTAGACTGATTTGTCTAGTAAGCATAGATAGCTGTAACTACAATGCTCTCAGCCAGATCTACAGGTGTTTAGAAGTATACTAATTTTTAAGTTTTAAAAAAATACCCAGTCTGTGTGGGCATGAGCTTGACCTGGCAAAATATGCAAACTTTCAAGTTTGGTATTGCTGTTATTCCAGGCTCTATCTGTACTTTAGAATCCAGTGAGATAACAAGGTATTTGCCTGATCCTGCAAACATTCATTTATTGTGAGAAGCAATGGCATATACTCTGGGGTGATTCAGCAGATGTTAAAACACATTTTCCTCAGATCTGTGCATTCAACAGACCCTTTCCCAAAATTATTTCCACTGCTGCATCTAAGATATCCCACTGTGTCTCATTTCTCTTGTACTTAGGAGTTAGTACAAGGCCAGAATGTGAGGAGGAAGAACAGACTTACCTGGCTTGCAGGCCTCTGGACATCTTCAACTTTATCTTTTGCCATTCCACTGGGGAATCCTCAGAAAGAAAGATGCATCCCAGCCACCAAATGTTCAATGAAGCAGCAGTACTTTTTCAGGCTGTACTTTCTCAGCTGTGTCATCTTGCAGTGTGCAGGTGATAGCAATGGCTTGTCGTGAGGGTGAGGGTAATGTCTGCAGCTGTGCTGTTGTGTGAAAGTATCTCACACTCCATCACAGCTCACACATGATTATAAATCATGTCTTCTAGGTTTTCCACTGTTGTGTGTCATCATTGTCACGTAGAGAGCAGGGACGGGAGTGGACTCAGATCAGTCAGTTCATTCCCTTTTGACACTGTAGCAGTATCACTGTAGGCCAGGCTGAGCCCACAAGATCAGCCCTTACAGGTGTATCTTGCATGTTAAAGAAAGTTCCGGGTGCCCTGGACTTGTCTCTGACTGGAGCTGCTCATCTACCCTCTCTATTACCTCACTTGCTCCTTGGGGATTTCCAAACCAGACCAACCATGCTGCCAAGGGCTCTGTTCTCTCATGCAGGGAACTGCGACTCTGACTTACCCCTGCATGGGGCCCTGCAGCCATACTACAGCCTACATACTACTGCAGCAGAACCTTGAGAAAATGTTGACATTCCCTATCTTTTTGCTGAGCTGGCTGCTCTGCCTGCCCACTACCTGACCTTTCTGCTCTTTCCTGCTAGCTGCCCCATTCCCCACATGGGGTACGGGCATACAGCTCACCTGGCAGCCAGGCAGCCACTTATCTCAGGGCTTATCAGCCTTAAATCACTTATCAGATTGTTGGGAAGTGCCTGGCACCACAGATGGCAGGATCTGCCTGAGGAGATGGGGCCTGTGCCCTGCTGAGGAAATGGCAACCTGTGCCCGTCTGAGGAAATGGCAACCTGTGCCCTGCTGAGGAAATGAGGCCTGTGCCCGTCTGAGGAAATGAGGACTGTGCCCTGCTGAGGAAATGAGGCCTGTGCCCTGCTGAGGAAATGAGGCCTGTGCCCATCTGAGGAAATGACGGCCTGTGCCTGTCAGAGGAAATGACGCCTGTGCCCTGTTGAGGAAATGGCGGCCTGTGCCATGCTGAGGAGATTGCTTCAGGTACCTGTGAGGTGATGGAAGCTGTCTTGCTGAAAAAAATGGATGCTAGTGCCCATCTAAGGAGATGCCTGCAAATGCCCACTGAGGAAATGGCTGCTGGTGCCTGGTGCCTTCTGAGGGAATGGCTTTTGGTGCCTGCCAAGGAGAGTTGACTTGCTGAGGAAATGGATGCTAATGCCCCTCCGAGGAGATGGCTGTGGGTGCCGGGTACCTGATGGTGCAGCAGGAAGAGACCAGGTAACTCCTAGGTGGTGTGTGGCAGCCTCAGAATGCCCTGGGGTGGTCCAAACAGCAATCCTCTTTGCTTGGGTCTTTCAGGAGGAAAGCTGATCCTCACAAGCCCTTTATGTTCACTATATTGACAAAATGGGGAAAAGCTTTTGTTTGTTGCTTTCCTGTGGGTTTAAACCATCGGTTTTAATACTGTTATAAATCTTTCACAAAGCAATGAGGTACTATATTGAGAAAAGTATTGGAGCCATCACTACATAAACCCAACAGGCACTGTTCGCAGACATAGGAAAAGCCGTGGTGACAAGCCATGCCAAACAGAAATGTCTCCTCAGCCAGGGCTGATTTCTTCAGACTGTGATTTTCAGGAAGTGGCTCACTATTTGAAATAATTAACTTACTTAATGAATTGAGTTTCATACTCACTTTCAAATTGGCATTGAATATGCTCAGAGTTTTGTAAACATGCTTGCAATTATTTCAGAAGTGGCTGATAAGAGTTGTCACTCAATACATTTCTCATTAACTGTTTGCTGTTCTGCTTTGAAAGCAGCCTGTTGTACTATATTTATGTGCTTGATTGCCCAGGTTTTATGGTATTCCCTCTGAGCCCTTGGGCCCCCTTTTCAGCTTGTTCCTCCATAAATTGTCGTGTGAATAAGATATATCCACATACACATGGAGATAAAAGACATGTTTGAGCATTTTGAAGGTGTTTTCTCTTTTTAGCTATAAAGCATCTAGCATGAATGTTTGCAGAATAATAGAAAAGGATCCAGATGAAAGTGGAACTACCACTAAAAATAAGCCATTTTGGTCAAACACATAGGCTGCCTATTCCTCCTTCAGCTTCATTCAAGAAATACAGGGGTATTAGATAATTGTCCCTGCTCTATGCAGAAATAATACAGTGTTACACAGATGCAACTCTATCCTGCAACTGTGTGATCCAGCTGTTTTTCATTAATGTACTAAAAAGAACTGGATGAATGGCTGTGGAACTTCTCCTCATGTTTACCACAAGTTTCTGAGCATGGCTCATTGGGAGTGGGGAAATAGCATGCTGTAGACCCCATTGTTTCTCCTGTATGCGTGAATAGCATCAATCTGTACATGACAAGCCATAGTGTAAGGATTATGGGGTTTGCTTTTTCCATTACATTCTGAAAATCTCCCAGAGAATGTGTAGTCCTTCACCATCACTCTGTCTTGTTTATATATATATAAAAATAAGAAACAGACAATTCCTTTCTATTAGCTGTAGCTCCCAGACTGCAGATATATTTTTTCATACTCACTTCCTTTCCCAAATACTTTTTTTTTCATAAATTAAAAGCATATGAATTCAAAAGTATCTCAGAGAAGCAGCCAAAAATCAGGTCATAGACACACTCAGATGATGGAGTCTCTATTACTACTGTTGTTTGTGTTGAGGAGATAAAAATCTCTCTGAGTGGCTTTGCATTCTCTGACTTCAAGCAATGCTGTTAAAATGTAGCACAATTCTTAGGATTCTTTCAGCAAAGCAAGGTTGTGTCTCCTTCCTCTGCTTTAACTCTTCAAAGTCTTGGAGTCTTTGGGGTGTGGTATCTTATTTTACTGGCTGCTTTATAACAAGGATAAAAGGGTTATGTTGTTGGAGTTAAGTATCACTTAAAAACTTCAAAGGTGCTCCTTTGAGAGGAGGGTCTTTGACTTTACATCTGGGTGGAGGACACACATGGAAAGGGTTACCATGAGAAACAGTCTTTCCCAGCTGCTGCCTGTCTTAAATTACTGTAGCAGCAGCAGCTGCCACAGATACTGACTTATGGCAAACATTGTTTTTGGCGTATTTCAGCCTGCTCAGTTCCTTGCAGGAATTCCCACAAGGGTGGAGGGGATTTCCAGTTTGTTGAAACCTCTTTTAAACAATTTGAGATGGTGCTGGCAGTTTCTGTAGCTTAAGTCAAGACTGGAAAATGGAAATCTTCCTAAGTCAACAGCCATATGAAGTATGAAAAGTGACTTACCTGAGTTGTCTTCACACTTTGAGTAACTCTCTTCTTTTTCTGAAATGAGAGATACTGCTTTTTGCATCAGATATCTGTGTGGCTTAAATAATGTCTAGTTATTGTTCTTTCGTCTTTTATTTATTTAATATTTGTTGTTGGTTTTATTATAGTTTTCTCCACAAATAATTTTGGATTTTTTTCTTAACTTCAGCCTTGCTATTTTTCACAAGCTCACTAAACAAGTAACAAAA
>VWZY01008407.1:652275-666902 GCA_013399075.1 Chloroceryle aenea
AAAAAAGGCCAAAGTCAACTCCTCCTTATTCTAAGAGCTTAGCAATGAAAATGTGTTTTAGTAACTCAAAGGTAATAAGGCGTAATGGCCTCCTGCCCCACAGAGTGCTCAACCTGCCATGCTGCTCCTGCTCTGAGTCAGCCATGTGATGGACAGAGTGGAGAAAGGCAGCAGCAAGAGCAGCTTTGAGGATAATTGTTAGCAGATCTGAGCACCTTAGATTTCACTTGCTCGTTTGAAAACAGCCAGGGCCTCTTTAACAGCACTCAGGAAAATTTCTCAAAAAAGAATACTCCTGCTCCAAACAATTATTAGCACCATGTCTTCATTACGTTAGCTGTAATGACAGTTACAACTCCCTTTGATCTGCTTATGCAAGGCCTGGGCTGGCAGAGGATCCCAGCATGCAGCTGGATGCCTAGGCAGCTGATGGTCTGCTCTGTGGTTCCTGTAGATTTGCTAGTCTAGTTTGGATCAAAACATGAATAGAACGAGGCAGGTTCCCTCCAGTCTTTTAGACTCTTCCAGTGGAGGTACTATATAGCTCAGCCTGCTATAGAGCCCAGCATAGCCTGGAAGAGGCACAACCAGCAGTTGCCCATGGCAACTGTAATCACACAGTTTTCTGGTTTGTGGTCCCCCGCAAAGCTATGGCTCTCACTGCTGATGGCTTCTGCTTTGCTGAGAGAAACTTGGGGAGGGGTGGGAATGCTTCTTACGGTGGGTTGGAGAGAAACAGAGATGACAGAATGGGCCCTAACAGCAGCAGTGTTTGCTGCTCTGGCTCCTGTGCAGCCAGCAGCAGTGGGAACAGCAAGACCAGATCCCCAGATTTTTCTGTCTGGCTTTACTATCCCACCTCACTCACCTAAGAGCATTCCAACCCTGCCTGTCTGTCCTTAGGATGGGAGGGTTCAATCTCACCTATGTTACAGGGAAGCGTTGAGTTGGCTCTTGACTCAAACATTTGCTAAACTCAGTTTCTTTCTAGTTCAGGCACCTGACCTGAAATCTAGTTAAATTGAAATGTCTGGCTAGTCTCTCACTTTCATTCATAATCCTGAAAGGAAACAGGAGGAAATTACTCTTAGAGCGTACAAGTCAGGAACTGCTGCAGAAAGTTCTGGCTGGAAATCAAAAGTACAGACTAGATAATTTTTGGGTAAGCCTGTTAGCTATGAAATATTACGATGGAGGTGCTGGAAATGGGTTGTTAAAGTTAAGTCCTAGATAAGTCTATTCCTTTATTTATTTCTTTATTTTATTTTTTGCTAAGTAAACCCTTTCTTGATTATAGTAAATGCCTTCGTAAGGGATCAAAAGAAATATTTTAAAGGACACTGCTTACTCACAAAATTAATTATGGTAATGCTTAATCATACTTTACCAAGCTGCTCTCTCTTTGATCTGCTGCTGCAGCCTTTTGTCTGGTATCAGGGTTTTTTTTCAGTTTTGGATGTCTGCTTTATCCAATATGGTAGTAACCCCATGGAATTACACAATCTACTTTTGAAGTTGATTTTGGTTTAAGATTTTAAAAATTCATCCATTATGAAAAAAATAAATCTCTTGATTAATCATTGATAAAGAAATTTACTGTCTGGTTCTTTTTTAATCCAATAGTGTAATCTAGTAAACATTGCTTCCTGTAATACAGTGTGCTACTCTCATACTTGAGCTGGGATTTATTTGTATATTTTAATGGCTTTGGCTCATTTTGATAGGGAGTGTTGTAGTAAGTTGTTCTTGTCAAACAGCTCGGGTCGTGTTATATGACACATTCCATATGAGTCAAACTTGACAAAAGCCTTTTTCTTCAATATCTTAATATTACAGCTTTTCATTGTCAGATCACTTTTGCTTTATTTTTAGTGGAAGTTAGTACTTACAAATGGCAGTGAGATTGACACTCCTGCTTAGTACGAGAAGAGGACCTTGATAGAATAAACATTATGCAATAGACAGCTTGAAATATAATGCGGTGACAAAAATCAATAAGATACTGTAATTCTTGGCTATGAACTATACCCAAAGGATAGCTTAGGTCACAGAGGTGTGAGAAGAGTATTGTAGCTTTAAAAGAAGAAATGAGACTGAGTAAACTGACCAGGTAAAATTTTAGTGAACTGCCTGTGACAGTCTATCTGGATAGATATTTCCCACAGTGTCATTAGAGGAGAACTAACAGGTTTCTGCAAACAGCTTTTTCCTCAATAAATAGATACTGCAGACATGCTGCTAAGGGAGAGCTCAGAGAAATAAGTCAATGAAGCAGTAATAGCAGGGGAATTGCAAACAAACATACATGAACTACTTGGGTATAGCAAAAGGACAGGAGTTCAGAGCAGCAGTTTCCCAGGGTGTGAAGCTGTTGCTTCTGCTAGTTCATCCAAGAGGAGGGGTGACTCTAATTATCATGAAAGACTTCTAAATTTTAGTTAAGGAGAATTTAAGCCATTAAGTAAAAATCCCACAATAGCTTAGAGATCAGTGTCCATAGGGATACCAAAAATTTCTTAGTTATCGTTTCGTTTTAAGAAGGGGGTTTCAAGAAGCAGACAATACCAGTCAGGAAAAGAACTTTCACATAAAGAAGGATCTGTCTGAAGAGTCAAAATGACATGAACAAAATGCATGACAGAAGATGAAGGTGTGCTGGCGAACACAGAGCAGAACACGTGTGATTTTGCTTTTCCTTCTCACTGTAGTTTCTGCCCAGGATGGGTGACCAGAAATGAACAGAGAGTTTCACAGGGAATCATACCATTAATTTATAGAGGGACATTAAAAAACAACAACAACAACAACAGAAACCCCAAAAAACTTGTCCTGTTTCTCATTCATCTTTTTTTTTAGGATAAGGTTTATTTATTTTGTTTTGTTTTGGGGATTTTTTGGAGCAATGACCAGATGTTTTCCACCAAGATTGTCTCAAAGATACCTAGGTGTTGTGTTTTGATTTTTTTTTTTTCCAAGAGTAGTGACAGTTAATTCAGGATGCAGCTGTCTTGTTAAATCTGCCAAGGTTCTAATAGAACCAAAATGTGCGCAATGTTCAAGTCCTTATTTCAGGGTATTTCATTTGAAAACTGGAGTATGGACATAGACTAGACTGACTTTCCTTTTTAAGATCATGTAAGGGGAGTTACTCCAACCTAAACACATTCAAAAGTTCTACAAATTCTCTGACTCCAGAAAGAAAGCTAGATATTCTGGAAAGTTACAACTAGAGGAACATGGGACATGAGGAAGCTTTTTAGCAACGCAGCATCCCACAAGGATAAGCTAATATTTTGGGATTCATGTCTGCATGGTAGAGTCACTGTGTTTCCCATCCAAATCAGAAGCTGTAAGATTGAGCCTTTCCAATCAAGGAGGTGTTTGCTTGATGAATTTGGCTCCCTGGCAAACCCCTAGCTACAGTGTGCTGCAGGAAGTTCTAGTGCTACAGCTCTTTATCATTTTGTTGAAAGGGCAGGGCTGGAAAATCAGTGCTTTATAATGCACGCCACTGACGCCAGAATTGGATACTGACTCTCTTTATTGTTACCGGTAAAATTAAGATGATGCGACAGTCATACATGGCAGATTTCCAGCTCTCTGCTGTTCTTGGGGTAGAAGGGAGGGATTGCCCTTTCCTTAGAGAAAAGGAGGACTGGATACTTTCCAGAAGGAAAGGAAAATTCTCCTGTGATTACTGTGGAACTGTAGATGAACCTACCTGCTTCTGAAGGAAGAAACTCACTGTAAATGCAACGACACAGAGTGAAGAAATAATATATTATAATGAAGGACATCCCCTTGCCTTTCCTTAACAAATACAGTATTTAATCATCTATGTTTAACTATAAAAGTCATTTATGCTTCTCCCTTGCATACTAAGTAGGAACTGACTGGCTCTTGTGTTTCTTGGAGTCAGAGGACTGATCTATTCTTGCTCTTGCAATTCTAATTTCTCGCCAAGCAATACAATGTAGTAGCAACCATGCCAGGAAGGATGCTTCCAAGTGGAAAGGAGGGACTGAGGCACTTAGGTTGCCTCAAATCACAATATAATTGGGAAAAATATTATGTCATCAGGGTTTATCTGCAGTTGTGAGCAATAGAGTAGAAAGCATCTCCTTGTTTTCCCATGTGATGGTTGTTTTTTTAAACTAGCAACAGGTTTTGAAATTAGGCATCAAGTCACAGCTTTGTTTTTGTTTTTTTCTTGCAAGCTATTGCACATAGGTACTTGGAGGGAGGCAGCTGCTTTGAGCTTGCTGTGGGTAGGAATGTCTTCTCTCCAGTACATCCAGAGGAAGGTCTTATGATGAAAACCTGTCCAAAAGGCAGAAGTCCTGTTCTAAGTTTTACTCTAGACTTTAGGGTGACTCAAACAAGGGTATGTCTGATTTGTTCTGTCACTTTTTCTTTCCTGCGCAGTGACCTCAGAGGGGGCTAATCGTCATTTATAAAGGCACTGAATATCTCAGATTAATCTCTGTGTGCAGAGCATTTGAGGACTCTCTTGGTGTCTGCTTCCTTATATGTTGGATCATACGAGAGGGCTCACCATGCAGGTCTGTGACTGAGGCAGTGGGCTGTGCCAGGTTACATTCCAAGAGAGATGCTGTGGTACTAAGCCATAGGTAGGTAGTGGATCTTGTAGTGGGGCTCACTGATGCCTGTAATCTCATGTACTCTTTGGTGGGTTAGGGAAGAGGCTGGTCCAGAGAGGAACATGGAACCCTAGATAGGAACAAGCTCTGATATAGTGGTGTAGAGTAACAGCAGGTGGGGCTTGCCTTTTCTGAACTTGTAGCACATGGGTGCTAAGAAGAACTGCTCTTGATTTCAACCCTAGTGCATTGGGGCTGTTTGGATACCTAGGTAGCTGCTAGGACAGCATGAATTCCTGTAGGTCATCTCTAAGGCAAGCTGCAGTTAGAAACTTGCATACCAACAAACCTCTTTCCAGAACCAACGTCCAGGAAAGCATTTTTGAGTAAAAGAAACAAGCCAAATTTAGGAGAAATACAAGGCAGTACTGGGCTTTCTTTTTGTCCTCTGTTCTGTTTAATTCCAGCTCAGGAACTGTGGACAGTAAATGGTAAAGTGAACACAGCGCTGTAGTTATGCTGAAACATATGTATTTCTCACTTCTGCTCCAGCTCTCTGCCTCCTCTATTCCTTTCTGTCTGAACAATGAAGATGTTTTCGTGTGTGAAGTGCTCTATTTCAACATCAGCACTTGTCACCAAAGCCGATCTCTGGTCATATTTGGCCTTGATCTCCCATTTAGTACTTCCTGAAACCCGGAATGGAAGCTACTTAAGGAACCCTTTTTAAATAATGCCGAGTAGTGATTTAAGAAACAGATTGAAGGTAGGGAAAAGGTGGGGGGGAAGCAAGGCAGCATTTTCTTCCAGTGTTAAGCGGTGCTTCTATATTTTAACGGCTTCTGAAGTCAGACAGTCACTGTTGCTTGGTCCCAGCTGGGCACTAATTCCTGCTGGGAATGCCTCGTGGCAGCTTTCAGAGCACTCTGAAGCTGGATCTGTAATTGTGATTCAGAGCAGATCAATTCCCTTTCCTTTCTGCAGTGAAATTTGGGTTCTATTACAGACATGAAGGTTCCCCAATGTACTAGCAGTATTAAAACAGCAGAGCCTACCAGGCACCAGAAACCAGTACTACACAGTATGGTAGCTGAGGTTTGTATGGAGATGTTAAACTGAAAGAAGTACAAATAATAGACCTCAGAACAGCCGAAAGTCTCTTTTCTTCATTTAGTTGGTCTTATAGCAATGGCCATGAGGGCTTTCCTGTCCTCGGGGATATTAAACCAAGGTTGAGAACAACTTTGAAGTATTTCTCCTCTATTTTAAACTGTGGCCTGCTGCATTTTCATCCCACTCCTAGTCTTCTGTTACTTGTTATTCCTTAGCCATGTAGCCGTAGTTCATTCAGGAGTGATCATTTGTAGCCTCTCAGATAGTGGTATCTTTGTCATCTCGGGAGATTAAGTCGATCATGCAGTCTTACCTATCAATGAATAAAAGGGGATGATTTGTCTCTTATTAAATTCAGGGTCAAGTATAAAATACAGAAGAATAGGTCTAAGCTGTAAGTCTAGTCAGCAGTCAGGAGTGTATTGTCCAAGTATTTAAAGCCTAAACTGAGAAGAATGAACATGCTACTTTATCTCCCAGCTCCATTACTGGATACCCACACTTAGAAGTACTTTATCTTCACACTGGTACTTCCTTCTCTTTTCAAAAGCTTTTGAGCTGTGAAGCAGTCAGTAATACTGCCACTTAAAGTATTCTATTTAGGATCCAAATTGGATTGAAAAGGAGCAATTCAAAGCTGGCATTTCAGGCTATCTGCAGACTAAGGAATATCTTTTAAGCAGTGATGTTTAGGTTGCTTTCTCACAGTTTTCTTATCAACTGTTACACCTAGAAGTGGAAAGCGAGAGTCTGGTGTACAACTGAGATATCTGTCTGGTTTCCCCCCTGACAAAAAAAATACACTGGTTCCTTTTGGGAAGTTAAATTTTATGTTTTATGATAATTATGACCGGTTTTTGGCATGCTCAGGATAAGAAGTGCTTTCATATTGATTTCAAAGGAGCCATAATTTAGACTTCTTTTATGCTAGAATGGATGATGTCTGTTTCCACTTGAAACTGATGACATTTGTGGCTTCAGAAGCTCATATTCAGTATTAAGGATTTTATCATCTGGTCAGTTCTGCATTAAAATAACCGAGAAAACTAAACTGTATAACAGAATTCTTCTCAGGCAGATTCAGCTTATATTTCTCTTCTCAGTGCACAGAGCACGGTCCACTAAGCTTTTGAATATCAAAGCTGGAGACACTGGTGTCTGCCATTTAAAAGCAGCTGTTCCCATAGGAGAGTTAGCGAGTGGTGGACAGTAGTGCTGGGATCAGATGTGCTGTCATCTTAATGGCTTGAATTTGCAGCATGCTGCTGTGTAGCAGCCTGCGGAGATGCTGTAGCTTGTGGTCCCTGGAGAGTATTTGGAGGCGAGGGGAGCAGAGGGTAAACAAGCCCCATTGGAAGCAAGTGTGGAAGTCAGACAAAACAGAGCAAGCTTAATAGTTAAAGACTATGCAAACTATGCACTGAATAATGCAAGACACGGTGTTATCCTTAGCCTGTCACTGAAAATGCCTGTTGCCTTGCAGTCATCTCCAAAAGTCTACTTACACTAGCTTCAATAGTAGCTTTTACAGGGCAAGGTTGGCTGCCCCTGGATTTTTAACTCTCAAAAGCCTAACAAAAATGAAAATTACAAAAGGCCACATCCCCTCCTCCCTGCACTCTTCATCTGCCCCTCTTCCGTAATGTTTGCCTTTAAGATGATGATGAAATTGCATTCCACTCCAGGCAGCAAACCCTTTGAAAATTCATATCCTCCCCCAAATGGTTCCATTTCCCCAAAAGTGCTAGAGACATTGTCTCATGTTCTGCAGTAATTATCTTGACAGGTCAATTATTAAAAAAGAAATTAAAAAAATGAATTTAAAACATGATATAGGAGCTTGGCTGCTGGTTTTCCTTTTACTGCTCTTTCTCTGCAGAATGCTCTTGGCACTAATTGACATGGGAACTGCATTGCACCAAAGAGAGAAATTGTCTTCCTCTGTCTTGATGCCAGAGGAAAAATAACCTCGAGTCAGAGATCTCTCTCTAGATTTGTGGACATTCAGAACAGGAACAGCAGCCCTGGGCACATGGGTTATTATAGTACCCATGCTACTAATCTGAATAGTCAAGTCATTTATTCCTCCTGGCCTGCCTGAAAGAGCTGCCTATTTAGGAAAATAAACTTACCATGGAAGAGCCAGAGAATGGATGGAGATCACTGTTGCTGTACCAAAAGGGCTTGAAGGAAGATGTGTATTTCCACCTATATGATACTTGAACAGTTTAATAGTATTCACATATCAAACCTTATAAGGTTTGTTTTTTTTTTAAAGAATCCCTTTGAGCTTGTAGGCTAGTAATATGTAAGTTCTATGTACCTGCAAGATTCATACTAACAAGGAAGCTCTTTGGAGGATGTAGGTCATCTGTTAGTTCATTTTTTTACAGAATTGACATTAACATGCATTATTACAAGATAAATACTTCAGCACATCATAGAAACAGCCATTGGAAAAGGTACTATCTGGAGTCCTTAATCTTCTACACCCGTGGAAGAATGCAGCATAAGGATGAAATTGCGTCCTCAAGGTGCCTTTCAAGGCTGACTGAGAAACTAACTTGACACCTGAAATCTTGTTTTCTGCCCTGGTCTGCTCCTCCCCTGGGTCCTGGGATAATTTGTAATTCAAGCTTGGAAAAAATCCTGTGCTATTTCCTTCAGACTTATTTCTTCCACATGTGAAATCCAGTAATTTAAACACCTCATCTCTTCTCATAGCTGAGGCAGGAAAAAATATTCAGTGATCACTGATTGAATCCATATTTCCACTAAGTTCCAGATATTTTGTTTGATGTTTAAAAAATAAAATTAAACAAAGTAGTTAAATAAGTACACTCTAAAAAAAAAAAAAAAAAAAAAGACAGATGGTTGTGGCAAATGAATCTTTATTAGTCCAGACTTGCAAATAAATCCCTAAAAACTTACTGGCCCCATTCCTGGGGTGTGATATCAAGCAATGAATTTGAAACCAGAGACAGGTTAAGTAGTAAGTGCTGGTTCAGCTTCACAGAATGGGAAGCAGCTCAGAATGAGTGATGATGTATTTTGGCTTAAAGCTTTAAGAAGAGCCCAGGATAAAGATTGAAAATAAGCTCCATTACCTAATTACTTGGGTCTCAGTGGGAATTGAGGATGCTCAGTATCTTGGAGCAGTATTTTTCAAACTTCTAAGATTTGAGATCTTCCTCATTAAAGCCAGACACATCTCCTAAGCTACCTCATGTGGGAAAGGACCTAACTGAATTTCAGATCTTTGTAGTGCTATACTCTACTGTTGTTACATGCTAAGGACTGAGAAGAAGCTAACAGTGGCAGAATACAATAGTTCAAATCTGAGTGGCTCATGAATCTCAGAGTTGTTCTTTCAGGCTCTATGCAAACTCCAGCAGAAAATTAATTGATTACATTTGAGTTAGGTTTTCACAGTTGTTTAGTTGGGCTTTTTCTTTTTTTAAGAAACAGAAAAGCTACAGACAAAAAGAATGCTGAGATTGAAAAATCTGAGGAAGCCCTGAGCATTCTTTACATCTTCCTTGAGAAATGGAAGCCATGTGACAAACTGTTTGCTAATTGAATAACCTTCTTGATTTAAAACTGCTTCCATTTTAAACTGCTTCTCTGCTTGAGAAACTCACATCCCATTCTGAGAATGACTTTGTGTTGTAAGTGCTGTCACTAAAGTGGAGGACACTGAAGAAACCAGCAGACTTTTTCCCATGAAGTCAAAGTTTGTGTTTCCTAGCTTCCTACACAGATTTTTGAAGTAATGTATTTGTTGACCAGGGACTTTTTGAAACCAGAAGGGATTCTGGCTCATTCTGTACAGATTGTTGAAACAATGAAAATGCCATAATTGCAGCCACATTGTAGAAGACAAATGGGTAACACTGGGGAGCTGAATTTTAGCCCTCTTCCTCCACATGGCATATTTCCTGCAGCAATTCCCAACTGAGACAACAGAGGAAGAACAAGATGCTTTTTCCTGCAGCAGCAAAGCCATTTTATGTGTGGTGACTCCCAGGTTTAAAATTATCTATTTTTCTGTTGTTGACAGTTGAGGTGGAAGGCACATATTCCACCTGCAATCAGTGTTTCCCTTCCTTTTCCACAATGGTAACTGTACTTTCTCTTACCTGTTCTAGCAGGGAGTACAACAGCAGAAGTATTGAGTATGGTTCCATTCAGTAAAGCAGTTCTGAATTGTTTCTGCCTAAACCCAAACCAACTGCAAACCCCATCCCTCCAGACACATTTTGTCAGTGTGTAACAGACTGGTTTGGAGTTGGCCTGTATTGTGTGGTGAAGCTCAATGCCTGCCCTGGAAGAGGTGGAAGGACAGGGTGCTCATGTACAGTGAGATAAGCAGCTCTGCAGTGCTCAGGGAAGCTGCCCACCGTTTGTTTCTGTTGTAAGACTCCAGCAGCACAAACAGAGAGAAATGGTGTTTTGGCACAACACCCTTCCTGAAGTCTCAAGGCAGCCTATAGAGAGGGCCAGTGACATCGGAGCCTCGAAATAGATGACACTAAGGCAATGTTGAGTTCTTTCTTACTGGCACAAAACTAGGCATGTCTAGCACAAGGTTTGCAGAGATATGTGAGTATTGCTGGTATACAGCATTCACAGGTATCCTAAGGTCTTTTCTAACTTGCAAAAGGTTCTTTGCTAAGCACTAACAAGACCACATTATTTGCTGTGTGCTCTATTTGGTTAGGTAGCTGCCTGGCTCTTAGGCAGAGTGCTGCCGAGTCACTAGGGATGCCAAGGTTGCTTTGCAGATCCTAGTCTTAGCTCCTCTCTGTTTAAGCATCTTCTCTGACAAACAGAGAGAAATTTTCCCTGTCTTCCAGGGCTGTAGGGAGAGGAAGTTTCCTGTGCCTGCAGGTGATTACTAATAAACCTGTTAGGATGTATGCAGAGTCCATGTACCCAAGGCTCTTAAAAAGGTATAGTGGACATTATTTACCATTTAAAATACTTGGTCTCTTTGCTGTACTTCCACCAGAAAATGTTGTATTTTCAAATAGGTGAAGATTTTTGCTATAGAATCAGAAATCTTGGTTCTACTTAGATCAATCTTTCTAATGAGCTGTTTAACCAATACTAAGTTGTCTACCTGATGTATTTCAAATGGAGAGCCTATTTAACTTTGCATTAATTATGACAGAAGACTGGGGACAGGAAATAAACATGGCTGAGAAGGTACCAAATCACAGTTTGCTTCAGTGAAGCTTCAACTGTACCACAGATGTGATGGCTGTACATATCTCTTCTTTTACCAGATAAAAGAAAATACATTCTAATAATAAAGAAATAAAAACATCCCTTGTATTAAAGCCTGACCACCCTGACCTTTATGCAATGCATTATTGACAATTCCATTAACATTTATTTAAACTTAATTTCCTAGAGCAGGACATGACAGAAAGTAAGAAACATTCATTTCAATTGTAAAACCTTTCACTTTAATGCATCTCTGAATTAATTGGGCACAGTCCTCATATCAAGTGAAATAAATGGGCTGATAATTGATTAGGACCTCAGGGAACAACGAAATCTGATTGGGTAGGAAAATAGAAGTGATCTATAAAAGGTCAGGATTTTTTCAAATCATTTTTTTAATAAAGCATATTGATGAAGAAATTATCTGCAAGGCTTAGATGAAATACTCTGATTTGATATATATCTTCTATCAAAGCAAAAATGGGATGTGATGTAACTTAATTCTTGGAAAATTTGAAAGCCCCTTTGAAAGAGATGCATTCTCCTCTGAATCCCAATACTAGGCTTTATTACTCTCTGTAGCCCAGCACAGCTTTTTTTTTTATCTTACCTTTCCATCTTTTTGTCGAGATAGGTCTGCCCTTTGCTGAAGAAAGGCTCATGGAAGGGATTTGGGGTGGTTTTGTGCCTTGCCTATTATGAACACTGCTTTTCTCTTCTAAGATCTCCTCTCCAGCTAAGCCTTTAGCTGAGAGAGGGATGAGTGGACAGAGATGCCGATGCTCGTGGTGAGGCTGATGCTCTCACCTTCATCCATGGCCAGAACATTTGGAGCAAGCCCTTCTCTTCTTAGCTGAACTGTCTTGTACTTCTCCCATCTGCACTTTTAGAGTGCTGTGCTCTTCTCTCCATACTTTTGTGCTGACACAGCATCACAACAATTCTTGTGAGTATGGGAGTATTACAACTTTCCAGCAATGAAAACCTTTTAAGGTTCTAACTGATAATAAGTTCTTGCCTCACTCCACCAAGCTGATTGCAGCTTGACCACTTTCACTGCCACCAGAGGAAGGTGTTTCCTCTTCTTGTGCTCCTGGCTCATGTGTATCTTGAGCTGACTGATTATTGGTTCATCTTGACTGTCCTGCAAGTCTCTGCTTCTCTATGAACAGATCCAAAAAGTATTCACTAGGCTTCTGCTGTGCTGATTAAATCAATTAGAGCACACCACTCCAGGGCATTTCCTCCTTGGGCTGGATCCCAACTAATCAGTACAGCGATAATAAAATGTTGATCCCCACCTGATGGACAGCCTTGTTGTCATCCAGGGGCTGCTGAAAACGCTGTGTTTCTGGGAAGCCTTCCAGTGCTGATGACCACATACCCATAGCACATGCTTACTTGGCTCCTGTTTGTTTTGTGATGATGTGTATTGCACTTTTGCTGTCATGTTTTATCAGCGCCTGAGTTTCTCAAGAGGAGATGCAACAAAGTATTCACTGGATGAGCAGACGGTCAGCCTGGTTTGGCTCCTGGAAATATTTAGATTTTGCAGGAGAGTTAACTATGTTTTTAGCATTGTCATCCTCAGCCCAGCACAAAGTAATCTCACTGCAGATCTGTTCTCTTCAAAGTATTTTGCTGTTGAAAAGTAGTCAGATACTTTCATTTTTCTGCATTTTTCCATTAGTCATCAGGCTCTGAGAGATTTAAAACCTCCCATTTTTGTTTGTGGATGTGTCATTAAGATTAAGGAGGCTCTCTACAGGTTGCTCTTTACAACCACTTGAAAGGAGCTTGCAGCAAGGTGGGTGTTGGTGTCTTCTCTCATGTAACAAGCAATAGAATGAGAGGGAACAGTCTCAGGTTGTGCCAGGGAAGTCTTAGATTGGACAGTATTCACAGAAAGAGTTGTAAAGCTCTGGAACAGGCTTCCCAGGGAAGGTGGTGGAGTCACCATCCCTGAAGGTATTTAAAAGATGTGTAGATGTGGTGCTTAAGGACAGAGTTTAGTGGTGGACTTGGCTGTGACAAATTACTGGTTGGACTTGATATCTTGAAGGTCTCTTCTCTATCTGTGTATACAGAAGATGTTTAAGGCCTGAAATTTTGTGTGACTCTTTCTCCCCCTCTTCTCCTCTCTCTCATCTTTTAATCTCTGGAATTGCCCAGAAAATCCAGTATCAGTGTTCATCAAAAAGCATAATATGCTTTACAGGATACAAAGTGCAGGCAGTCCAGCTCTCTGTACAAATGGAGATCTGACACACATGGGCTAATATGGACAAGTCAAAAAAGGAACAGTGAAAAAAACTTTCTGTATTTTTTGGTGGAAAGGATTCCAAACTCCCCTAGAAACCATAGCAGCCTGTAGAGCTGCAGTGCTGTGTAGTGCACAGTACAACAAGTGGTGTCCCTCAGGAGTCCATATTGGGATGGGTGATGGTTAATGTCTTCATCAATGACATAGACAGTGGGATGTCACCCAGAGGGACCTGGACAAGCTTAAGAAGTGGGCCTGTGTGAACCTCATGAGGTTCAACATGGCCAAGTGCAAGGTCCTGTACCTGGGGCAACCCCTAGTATCAATATAGGATGGAGGATGATGGGATTGAGAGCAGCCCTGCAGAAAAGGACTTGGGGATAGTGGTGGATGAAAAGCTGGACATGAGCCAGCAACGTGCACTCACAGTCCAGAAGACCAACTGTATCCTGAGCTGCATCAAAAAAAGTATGGCCAGCAGGTTGAGGGAAGTGATTCTGCTGTCCTACTCCACTCTACAGAGACCCTATCTGGAGTCCTGTGTCCAACTCTGGAGTCTCCAGCACAATAAAGACGTGGAACTATTGGAGGAGGTCCAGAGAAGGGCCACAAGAACAATCAGAGGGCTGGAGCACCTCCCCTATGGAGACACGCTGAGAGTGCTGGGGTTGTTCAGCCTGGAGAAGAAAAGGCTCCGAGGACACCTTATTGCAGCCTTTCAGTACTTAAAGGAGGCCAATAAGAATGATGGGGACAATCTTTTTAGAAAGTCCTGTTGTGACAGGACAAGGGGTAATGGTTTTAAACTAAAAGAGGAGGGATTTAGCCTACACATAAGGAAGAAATGGAGTGGATTGCCCAGAGTGGTGGTAGATGCCCCATCCCTGGAAATATTCAAGATCTGGCTGGACATGGGTCTGAGAAACCTTATCTAGTTAAAAATAGTCCTGCTCACTTCAGGAGGGTTGGCCTAAATGACCTTTAAAAGTCCCTTCCAACCCAAAGTGTTCTATGATTCTATAATTCTATGCTGAAGTGGAACTAGCAATGTTTGGTAGCAAGGTTTTGGGGTAGGGACCTTAGATCTCTAAGTTCAAAGTCAGACTCTTCCCATGCTCTGCACTGGGACTACCCTTACTTTACTTTAGAATTCCTGCCCCCACCACTAGTTTGCCTGTTTGTGAAGCAGCTTGAGAGCTACAGTCAGTTATAGCTCGAAGTGCTAAGGAAAATCCCAATCACCGCTGGGCATTAGTTCACAAATGAGTTGACAATATCTGCAGTCACAGCAGGAGTCTCTGGGACTGAACAGCTGGCAACTTTTTGACAGAAGAGTAATCTCGTAGAATAAGTCATCTCTGCAGTTCCTTGTGTCTGTGAAATGACAAAGGTATGTAACTGACAAAATAAGAAGGAAAAAA
>VWZY01008407.1:666914-687127 GCA_013399075.1 Chloroceryle aenea
AGTGGGGGGGTGGGGCAGGATAGAAATGAGCAACCTTTAAGGTTTCTGTCCTGTGGAAAACTTCAGTGTTTCAGGACATTTTTTTATTCGTGCTTTGGAGAAAACGCTGACATGTTAACTATTGTTTTTTAAAAGAATAGTTCTTCTGCAAGAAAAAGTATTTGCAGATGTCAGAATATTTTAGTTGGTCTTCCAAATGAAAAATATGAGCTTTTACTTTGTGTGTGACGAAGCCAGTGTTTTCTTGTAGAAATTTCTTTCAATTGTTAGCAACTAGGTTTTTTTCCTTCCTTGCCTTTTTTTCCCTTTTCCCTTTTTCTCCTATTTTCACTTTTCCCCTCCCTTCTCCTCTCATCTCTTTGCCTATCCTCACCTCTCCTCCTCTCTTTTCTCTTCGTTCTGCAGATTTGTAACCACTAGGCTGTGTTTTGTATGACACCTGACCCATTTTGTTCTAGAATGACCTCAAGCACCATGCTGAGGAGCTGGTTCAAAGCCTTGCCAAATAATTCCCCCAGCCCTTAGATTTTCTTTTAAAGTCTCCTAGTCAGGTGTTAACTGAGCTTAGTCCTAATTATAAGATCTGAAAATATCACGTCTTGCAATGATATGACTGTACCCGTGAAACAAGTGTGCTGGTGTGTAAGGCACACTCAGAACTATGCTCATATATCACAGGTTCATATTCTGTCCTGTTTGTTCCAGTGGCACCTCAGAACTGCTGCCCCACCAGGGAAGTGTAATATGGTGCTGTGTTAGCAAGAGTAAAAGAAAAGGGTTGCAATTTGGCGTACAGATGTACGTATGTCCCTCTCTCAGGAGAAACAAGGGCTGAAATGCAGTATCCAAAAGACAACTGGATCATGGTTTTGTCATTCTAACCCAGAAACAACTCTGACTTTCATATTTTGCTACCTAACGCAACACTGACTGTAAATACAAGGATTTGTTATCTGCTTACACTTGTGCAGATAGGGTGTAAATTCTCTAATGTAGTACATTAATGTTTGCCTTCATTTTGCAGTTTGCAAGCAGAAGAGTGAAAAGTGTACTGTGCAAGAATAAAATTCTCCCTGGCTACATTCCAAGTTAGGAAGCACAAGAACTCTTGTACTTTTGAACTTTGGGGTGGTGTCGATCCAGTTTGGCACTTCTTTTTTCATCTTGAAGATGTAGTGCAGCTCCCTGCCCTAAGGCATCCGCACCCAAACCTCCGTTATTCTTTGAAGATATTTTGTCTAACTTTCTTAAAAACACTCAGTGATGGTGATTTGATAGCCTCCCTAGGAAATCTAGTCTTATGGTACACTTCCGTTACAGTTTTTAATGATTAACCTAATGCTTGTGGAAATTTTAGTCTACTACAACACATCCTGCCCACCAGCAGTGGGAGAGCAAATTCATGCCTTTCCCTCTGAAGCTGTTCTTTCTGCATTTCTGGACTTAGCACAGCTCACCTTCATATTATCTTCACCATATCAAGCAAAACTCATTTTTGCAGTTTTTATGCTGTCTTTTCTTGTCAAACTCCTTTTGTAGGCCAGCTGGTCAGTATCTCTTTTAAGTAGGTATTGCTCAGTGGAGATCTTAATAATATTTTTGAAACATTATTTCAAATGATATGCAGATTATAGTCTTGTTTGTACAGGATGATCTATGCCCTTTGTGTTTATTGATTTTTTCATGCAGAGATGCTGTGGTGCTGTCAATTCATGTTCAGCTTGTTCTCCTTTCTTACAGAACTGCTACTCAACCTTGTTCTGTACTTGGACAGTTGATTGTTGCTGTCTGAGCTCTGCACCATTTGTCGATGATGCAGGTGAGTGTCCTCCCTAATCTATCATCTAGGCCTCAGTGAGAATATTAAATCATCCTATGGAACCTCACTAGACCCATCTTTTAATTTTGACAGTGAATGATTTTCCAACTAAGTCTGCACTGCTTGACCCTTAGAGTACTTTTGTCTGGCCCACACTTCCTTATCTTCTTTTTCAAAGTATCATGTCAGTGTCAAAAATCTTACTGAAGTCAAGATATATGGTATTTTCTCTTTTTCCCCTAAAGCTATTTATTCTGCTGTCATAGAAGGAAGTTAGACTGGTTTGACAGGATGTCTTTGTGACAAATTCACATTGGTTATTACTCATCTTTTGGGTTTTTTCCTTATGTATTTAATAGATTACTTCTTCCAACAATTTTCCAGGAATTGGATTATAGCTCTATTATTTCTTGACTCTTCCTTTTTTTTTTTTCTTTTTTTTTTTTTTCTTGCCATTTTCTAGTTTTCTGAAGTCTCACCCTTCCTTTTGGCAGTCTTGGTGCTCAGAAACATCTTCAGCCAATTCTCTATCTCTCTATCTCTAATAAATCTCTGGGATTGTCATTAAGACCAGCCTGTCTGAAAATATGTGAATTATCCTGCTACTCTGTACTGCAGCCTCAGCATGTGTTCAGGACTTTATTGTGCTAAGTGCTGGACACGAGTAATAAAGATAGTTCTTTCACTAAAGACCTGATTAGGTGCCCATATGGCCAAGTGAGACTAAGCAGAAGCCTCTGGCCAGACAGAAGGCAGGTTAAACAAGGAAACATTCTTCATTAGATAAAAGTGTCCACTTGTGCATGGTCTGGTTCTTATCAAATGTTTTGCAGGCATTCCAGCAGGGGGGATTTTAAAGCAGGAATCAAAAGAGGACAATGTTTTAGCTGGCCTGACTTTCTACAAGGCTCTCTCTAAAGCAATAGAACAGGCAGGTATAAAGACTAAGCAAAGGAGTGTTAGGAGCAAACAGTGAAGAAGAGATCACCTGGGCTGCTAGACTGGCCATTGCAGGCAGAGCTGGAAGCACAAGTCATGGGCAGAGTTTGTTGTTAAAACAGTGGGGAACACCTAAAGATGGGCCTCCTGCCATATGCTGTCTGCTGGCAGCTGGGGTCCACTGGTGTGTTTTGGTGGCGTATGTCACTGGCAGGTGCTTTCACACACCATCTTTGCCCAGGAGCTCACTCAGCTGACCTCTCGTCATGGTACTGTAGGCTTGGGGATGTTGTGTTACTGTAGCTGAGACATGGTTTGAATGACACCTTATTTTGCCTTCTGTTTTCTCCCTCATTTGGCATAGGATTAAGCTGGACAGGTTTGCTTGAAGGGGTTAGTGTGATTCGACTTGGTCTGGGTACATTTGCACTCTGATCTGCTCAGCTGCAGCTACTGTCAGCCCATCAGCACAGGGGCCAAGGAGATGTTTGACATGGACAGGAGGGCTACATGCTTCGCTTTGAATTCCTAGTGCTATGACAGCCAGGGCAGGAAAATAGGGTCCATGTGCTCGTGGGAAGGATGACCAGAGCAGAGAGAAAGAGAAGGCTGAGAGAGGTCATTGACCAAAGGTGTTTTCCACACAGGAACTTTGCAGAGCTCTGGGTCCTAGGTGGGGCCCTAAGGCACTTAACAGGTCAGAGATATTATCTGTGGCTGCTAGAACAACTGAAATCAAATTGGCCCGAAGTGACAAAAGACTAAGTATCCCAGCCTTTTTCTTCTGATACATCTGAGACTGTCCTTGGAAATTATTTTAATGGTTGATTAATAAGTTGTGAGCCACAGGGGGTAATTAGTCTGCTAATTACCAGGTTCAGCAACTTCACCAGGCACTCAGATTGTTCTCAATGGCAGCTCTTTTACCTTGCAATGCTAAACTGGCATTAAGGAAAACTGTTAATCCTATGATCCTCCAGTTTTGCTCAGCCTTGACAAAGAGCATTAAACTATACATATTCTTCACACCATGGAGTGCTTTGCTGTTGAGATTGTTTCTGCATTGGGCAGATTCATTAATTTCAGTCATTACATCTTTCTGAATAATGAGAGAGAAAAGTGCACTGTCTGAAGGTTTCATCCTCGAAGGTTTAAATAAATAACATAGAAATAAAGAATAAAGCCCTCTAGCCCACGTGTTGTGCAGGGCCCCGGCAGAGCCAGTTGGCTGTGTTTGCCAGACTGCTGGTGAACTATGCTGCAGGTGTTCTCTGTCACAGAGACACATGTTTGAACCAGGCGCCCTGTGAAATCCCAAAAAGTGCACTTCCTTTGCTTTGTCAGCACGGCTCCCCTTTGCCTGCAAGGTTTTTCAAAAGCATGAGGGAAATGACTCACCCAGCAGAATGTGGGAATTATCCTGTTTAGCTGCTCTGCTTTATCCTGTCAGAAACTCACGATGAAAAACTCTAGTCACAAGAGACCAAAGGGGCTCCCACATAACTGACAGACACCAACTGTTTGAGAGCACTCAGATCCTGTTATCGAAAGGAGCCTGACCCCTGTGCTGCATCTCCATTTATCATCATTTTAATCCAATTGGAAGTCTTTTCAAAACTCTCCACGTTCTTTCATCCTTTTCCCATTTTCTCTTACCCCAAATGTTCTCTTCTCCTTTTATTGTTTACTTTTAAACTTCTTGCCCTCCCAAATATTTTTTGTTCTTTTAACTTGGAAAAGGATAGTTTTGGAAAAGGATAGTTTTTTAGAGATGATTCCAGGCTAAAACTTAAAGCAGTATAAAGAGAAGATTACTTCACCAAAATCAATGGAATTAGTCCAGATTTAGCTGTTAAACTGGGCAGAATTCATCTGGCTAAGTCACTTTTCTTTTTTTCTTTTTTTTTTTTTTCTTTTCCTTTTTAATCTTCAAAGTGATCCTGAAATGCACCAGACAGCAACCAAACAGAGTTTACTCATACAAGCTAAGGTCCACATTTCTCCAGCTCATGTTTGTCCTTAAGGTAGTTAAGTGTTACTCTGCCAGGTATTTTATACTCCTGATGAGACATGGTTCTTACCCATGAGGTCTAAATCTTTCTTCATAAAGGCATTTAAAGGCTGAGCACTTTTTAAGCACTCAGGGAGAGTACTTGTGTTTTTAACTTCCTGTATCTGCCTAAACACAGTCAGAATCAGTGTCCAAATGAGTCAAGGGAAAAAAATACCTTTGTCATTCTTGTTTTATGGGAAGAAGAATAATGAAGAAGATACTGCCTTTGAGGACAGGCTGAGAGAGTTTGGGTTGTTCAGCCTGGAGAAGAGAAGGCTCCAGGGAGGCCTGATAGTGGCCTTGCAGTGCTTATATGGGGCCTACAGGAAAGGGGGGAGGAACTCTTTATAAGGGAGTGTAGTGATAGGATGAGGAGTAATGGTTTCAAACTGATTTAGATTAGATACTAGAAATAAATTCTTTACTGTGAGAGTGGCGAGGTACTGGAACAAGTCACACAAAGTTGTTGTGGATGCCCCTCCCTGGAACTGCTCCAGACCAGGTTGGATGGGACTTTGAGCAACTTGGCCTAGTAGAAGGTGTCTCTGCCTGTGGTAATAAGGTTGGAACTCTATGAGGTCCCTTCCAACCCAAACCATTCTATGATTCTGAATGATTCTGCCCCTTGAAAATAGAATCTTGCTGGCACAGTCCTCCTGACTGTATTGACTGTCCACGCTGGGACCTTAGTCAGGACCTGGCCACAATGACATGTTAAGCTGTGGAATTCATCTTCTTTTTGAGTCCCTGTTCAGCACAGAGAGAGTCACAGGGGACTGTGGAAGGTGTGAGGAGTCATTATCCATTCTGCTGTCCAGCTAGTAGGTGATGCTTATATGGTTGTCCAGTGCTTTGGAACCAGAAAGACTCCTAGATGTCTCTGAGTGCAGCTGTGGGAATGTGAGGAAGAACTGCTGATACCTGTAAGCAGATCTAGAGGCTTGAGGAACCAGAGCACAACTGCCCTCTAAGTGAGAACTCCTGAGGTATGGACAGATCCCTGGAACGTGGGACTGCCTACTTTTGTGAATACTCTGAAGGAGTTATAACAGAGCACATGGGCTGGAGAAATAGGGAGGAAGATGGAGGTTTCAAATTAGTATTTATTTTTATTAAGGAAAAAAAATCAGCTGATGAAATCATCAGAAACAGATAGAGTAAACTTAAGCTCTGAAATTGTGTATTTTGCCTCAAATCTGGCATGAACTAGCTAACCAATGCAAAGGGCTACGTGAAACATCTTGCTTTCCATGGTGTCAAACACCAGTCACGCTTTGCCCTTGCAAGTACTCTGATATTATCGGAATCCATCAGTGTTTGTGCAATGTTATTGGAAAGCTGCTGACCACAGAGGCATGTGTTCTGAAAACAAAATGAAGACCAAATAATTTGAACATAGGGTTTTTTCAGTATGTTTTATGCATTTTATCTGAATGATAGCTACTACTGCCAACAAAAAAACATGAAAATAGTAGTCAACAAAAGGTAAGCTAAGGCTTTGGAAGAGCTGAGGTCTAATTCTGGCTGTTCTGTGGGACTGCATTGCACCAAAGGGTCACTGAAGCTGAGCTGTTTGGCTAGCTCTGGCATTTCCTAAGCATTCCTGCCTCTCCCTCACCCTTTGGTGCCGGGGAGGGTGGCTGCATTGTGGATCTCAGCTATTTGCATCTGCTGGCAGCACCTTTTGCTCTGTTGGTGCGTGGTGTGGTTTGGAGTGTCAAGGCACGGGACCCTTGTCTGTGGGTGAAGGCGGAGGAAATGCAGAGCTCCTAGGGCTTACTGCCTTCCTCTGTAGGGAAAGAATTGCACAGGATCAGCTGTGCCCTATTTAAAGCATACTTACTTTGAAGGCTATTGGGTAAAAATATAAACTGTGGAAAGAATTGGTCTTGTGAAGATGGAATAATTACATTTTACAGTTTAATCAAGCCATCCTTGAACCATTCTGACCTTCAGATTTTCAAAACTGGTATTGGAGAAATCCTCTTCCCTTCTCTTCCGTTCTCTTCCCTTCTCTTCCCTTCTCTTCCCTTCCCTTCTCTTTTTCAGCTACTGGGTAGAATCGAGAAAATGCTAAGAAAAATATCTGAATCTTGGAAAATAAAATAAAATCTTGGAAAGCTTGGGAAACATGGAGCTAGGGAAGTCTCTCCTTCCGTCTGGAACATGATCCACATGAATCAGTTGCAGCAACATCTTTGTGTTTCCAGTGATACCTAGTTCTGAGTTTCTAGTCATTGTTTCTCAGCCCTGTCATGTACAATAGAACAGACAAGAAGTTATTCAGACTCCCTATAAACTTACATGGGAAACTTCATGTCATTCTCTCAGTTCAGTGTTTGTGTTGGAAAAGAAAAGATGGTGGCACAAATAAGGTTGAAATACCATAAATAGATTATATACCATCTTAAAAGTATTACAAACACTGTTATGGTTATGCATGGTAAAAATTTCACCTTACAGAGATATTACAATTGTCACTTACATGAGGATATTCTTAGTATGTAACAAAACAAGGAAAGTTTGAATTATTTATTCTAGCAAAGTTTGAATTATTTCCATGCAAACATTTCTGAATGGATAAAACTGAGAATATATTGCCTTTAAAGTAATGTTAATAGAAATGTGTAATTTAGAAGTATTAAAACCACCAAATTCATTCAGAGTGGCAGGTATCACATGAAACTTAATATTTATGTGACTCTGAAAAGTGGACAAAGCTGGAGTCTTGCTCAATAGATCTGTTAATTGTTTGCTTTTGCTGCTTTTTCTGACAAAAATACCTTGTATTGCTTGATACTCCCATTAGCACTGCAACATCAGAGCAGCTGGGGAAAAGGATTGCCTCCAATTCATTCTTCTGCATGACAATCAGAATACTCTTGCTAGTTCGTTATCATTTCAGTACCTGTGCAAATCTACTTCATAAACTGAAGGCAGTGCAACTCCCTGTGCTTTACTGAGGCTGTCACTAGGGCTGTAGTGCTTGTCTTCCTTGCCTGGATGCTAAACAGAACTGGAGGAATCAGCAGGACTCTCTGATCCCAGGCTCACTTTGCAGTGCTGGTGATTGTGTGGAAATCCATACAGTAACTGCTCTACCCAGAAAGTGAACAGGTCTCTTGTCCAAAGACAAGCCTGGAGCCCCATGCTGTAATTTCAACAAACTCTTCTACAGCTTCCCTTGCTGAGCAAATGAGAGCTTTTAGAAGGCTTCTTGGGAGACAGAAGGGAATAATCCTCAATAAATAATTCATTTAACAATTCTCTTTTTTTTTTCTATTCACAAACAGTTGTGAAATTCTTACATTGGTTCATTATTTAAAATGATTTTCCAGTGAGTTCATGGAAAAATTACAAAGTTTTCAGACCATATCAGTTGAAAATGTTAAAATTGACACTGCCTTCACACTGTGAAGCACTTAACTAACTGATGTAAGTTGACTTGCATAACTTGGGCTATACAAATAATAATGTGTTTAATAACATGCAAATGTTGAAGTACAGAATATTTTATTTGGACAATTGATGTTGGTTCTCTGAGTCACCTCATCAAATTTGGGCAACATAATCACATACCTTTGGTGGCTAACAAGTTATGCTTTGGATTTTAGGTGGGATGTAAGAGTTCAGTAATGCCAACACACACAGATAGCATGGCTGTAGCTGCCAAATGTGTGCTTGTAACAACAGTACATAATGCCTCTGGGACTTCCTGTTTACCTTGGATTTGTTGTAGTTTGGTTTCATTTGGTTTGGTTTTCTTGGTTGTTTTTGTTCTT
The DNA here is from genome assembly GCA_013399075.1 of Chloroceryle aenea. Classification (NCBI taxonomy): domain Eukaryota; kingdom Metazoa; phylum Chordata; class Aves; order Coraciiformes; family Cerylidae; genus Chloroceryle; species Chloroceryle aenea. Next base: position 675,508 of record VWZY01008407.1, read on the forward strand.
GGTGGTTGTTTGATTGTGGGCTTTTCTCAGTGTGTTTTTTTGTTGTTGTTGTTGATTGGTGGTTGTTTTGGTTTTCTTTTTTTTTTTTTTTTCCTAATCTAAAGCATTAGGACTGTGCATACTGGTGATATTTTAAAGGAGAACATATTCTCAACCCACCTCTACCTTTAACAAAATTTTTCATTAAGGAATTCATTAGAATTTATGTGTACTGGGAGCAATAGAAAAGTTTTATTTTGTGAGGTTTTTCTCATGATCATAACTCAGAAGGATTGCAGAATGTATTTGCCAGTCTATTTAGTAAGGGCATACTTTACCATTAGTGCTCAGAGAGTTTGTAACTTTCATGAAGTCTGGTGAGGAGGTCCCAGGGGAGTTGTATAAGCTTTGGTTGTGTTTCTTATTTCAGTGTGAACAAAAAAGTACCTGAGAACTTACTGAAGTTATAAGAGTCACCTCTTTAAACTGCAGTGAACTATACTTTTCTGCTCATGATAGCCATCATAGCTGCTGACCAGTGTTTGTGACATTTTAAGCTAAGCTGGCAGAGTCACAGTTCCCTCACTAGGTATCAGGCAGGTATTCAAGCTCTAATCTTTCCATGGTTGATGTAGACTGACAGTCTGTCCCACAAAATATGTGGGAATAAGGACTTCAGTAGACTGTAACTGAAGTTGCCAGAGATGATGAGTGTCAAGAGCACAATGCTGGTTTTAGCAAAATGTGCACCTGCTTATACCAGATTTGCACTTCTCTCCAGCAAAGAGGCAGAGGATGTGGCTAAGCTTCCAACCCAGAGCTCTGTGGTATGTTGCTGTTCCTGTCTGCTGGGATGACGCTATGGGTAGGTCCCAATGAGCTGACCAAAGCATGAACCAGACCTCCCCACAGCTTTGTAATGTCCCTAATAACTCATGTTAAGGTGAACAACTTACTTGAAAATCCAGCCATTTGCTGTAACACGCAGGTCCCACAGATTTGCCTACAGGCTGAGGTAAAGGCAAGACAAGGTCGGGTGCAGGGACTCAGTGAAGACGGATTCCCCATGCTTTCAGAGTAACAAACTGCTTCTTTTTTTCTTGTTGTCTTATTCACTTCTGTTGAATCATTAACATACCTTATAAAACAGAAGTAGGGGAGCTCATTTACCATTCCTTGGGTATGTCTACACATATGCTTTGTTATCTGAAGTGAGCCACTGGGCTGAAAGATTTCTGCACACATACAGTTTTATCAAATCTTCTTGTAGGGGTGATTTCAGTCTATAATATTTCAGCCTACTTTTGCAAGCTCTCTCCACTACAGACTGTTCTCAGAGCCCTAAAGTTTTCCCACAAGCCTCTAAATCCCGGGCTAGACAGCCCAGGCTTGTCTAGCAGGTACCATGCCCTCCTGCGGTCTGCTTTACACAAATGATATCACTGTCACAGCTACTTCTGTTTACAGATGATTACTGTTAAAGAGCTATTCAATGGAGGATCCTCTTCTCTTTACTGCTTACTTCTTTCTGTTTTCTCAAACCTGTTCATTTTGTATATCAGGGACAGACATGCAGAGTTTCCTTCTTAGACAACCCTTCTAATACTAAGCCTACAGACTGGGAACTCTTCAGTCTAGAGCTGGGTTTCACATAGCAGTGTCAGACCTAAACCACACTTGGCTCCTTTCTATGCTATCTCCTATCAGTCTCTGAAGGAGCCACTGTTATCCATCTGAGGTGATCTTTTGTATGGGATTTGCTTATTGCAATAAATCTTAAAGAGGAAGGAAGGGACTCCATAGCAGTTCTGTGGTAGCACATTGCTTCTTATGGCATTTGCCTTGTGGTACTTCGAGACCTATCCTGGACTACATGGTGCATAAAATTCGGGCAAGAACTCCTGCCCTCTAGAAGTTTGAAGATCTGTTGAAGTTTGCACCTGTGTGTTCTGCTAGCTGTTGGATTCATTGCTTATAAAGACATAAAGCTCAGTGTTTGACTTCTTTGCTATCCAGAATGACTACTTTTCCTTCAGACCTCACTCAGTTGAACAAAAGCCCACAGGGCAGGTTATCCTCCTGTCTGAGATACCTGAGAATGAAACGGTGGCTGTGAGGCACCTAAAGGAGCTTTTCCTTGTGTCTGTGGGACAGTATCAATTCTGAGGTAAAAATACACAATTGCCAGGACCTGAGCAGTCCAAGGGAATCTCCCAGTTTAATGCAGAGATTGACAAGTGGCCTACCATAAATATTGCCATTGCCTCTATTTGCCCATCCTGTCTGTAGAGTTTTTTCACTATTGCTATGGAATCATTCATCCGCCCCTCACTGCAAAGCAGTCGGCACCTGGCAGATAGCAACTCATTCCTCAGGAGGCTCCATGGTTGTCACAGAGAAAAGGGGTGCCTCCTTCATGTGCCATGTCACAAAGTCAACACTCTCTTGGTATCATGTGCTGCTGTGTCCCCAGACACTGCAGGGCTCTCTCTCAGGTTAGATGCTGTGACATTTTGTCTATCTCTGCTGCTTCCTTGAGCATCAATTGTTGTATTCACCCTTTGCTCTCCTCTGCTTTCTCAGCTGCAAATAAAGGACTCTCTGTTATTCCCTTAAATCCAACAGACAGCCTAAAAGGACCATAGCAGGATCTCATGTCTCTGCCTCTTCTCTGTGTTACAACATGCTGGGTTTTGCATGTTTACATGTTTAAACATATGTACATGTTTAAAGAGATCATAGGGGTGATACCTCCTTCTCAGCTCTGAAATACTCTGACAAACACCACTCTTGGTGTCCCTGTCATATTTTTTTCTGAGCAGCTCTGAACCACAAGATGCATACAAGACAGGAGAGAAAGCTCATTCTTGTGAGATTTCATGTTCCCATAGCACCTTGTGTGTGCTGCTCTACATTTCACCTTTGGGCAGAAACAGAGCACTTCTAATCAAGGCTAAAAGTATGCTGTTTTCCTCTCTGTGAAAGTAATGTTTTTTCTGTGACATTTTTTGTGTTCTTCGTTTTGGTTTTTTTGTTTGGTTGGTTGGTTGTTGATGTTTTTTAAACCAGCAAAGCCAAACTTAGGAGATGCCTACAGAGATTTGGGTTGACTCCAGGGCAAAATCTGGGGCTGTATGAAGATGTAATGATAGGTTCTCTCTAGCCTTTCAGATTAGGGTAAGAAGGGGAGAGTGCCTGTTGGTGTTTGTGTGTAAGAGCACATTGAGGTCTCTTCATCCACTTTTCTTATATATGGTGAAGGAGCAAAGGGAATTCATGGGTATATCTGGTACAGTTCTCTAACATGGTCCCATAAAATGAACAACCCTATCAGAACATCATTTATCTCCTCCCTCCCATTTCTGGACAACAAAATGAAACTTAGGGGTTTAAGAATAAAGTGGCTTCTAAGGACAACATTTTGGCACAAGATAAGGCAAGCTCACGCTGTCTGATCAGAGACACCAGCCTCTGTGAGAAGGTGCCAAACCACACAGCTGCAACAAAAGGTGGGAGTCCCATTTCTCTGTTGATCTGCCTTGGTGAGGTGCTGCTGGTGGTTTTTCTTGTGGGGAGCTAGAGTGCAAGGCGTTGTGTTGCAGTTCTGGGTCTGCTTCTCACTGTACCGCAAATTCTTAGGGGTTTTTTTTCTGCATTGCTCTGTTTTATGGCAATGTCATGTTACAAGATGCACACTTTGTATCTGCTGATGTCAGCATGAAAAGAAGAGAAGTAAATCGCCTTTTCACTTAAAGTGTTGTAAATCAGCCCAGTAAACCAGACTATACATTATGCTTTTGTTACTGAGAGTTAAATTACAAGGAAACGAATGGTGCATAATAATTCCCCATGTCAATGAATTCTCAGCAAAATAGTCCTCATACAAGCAGGTTTACTTACAGTGCTTATCCCATCACTGTGGAAGAAGCGCTCTCTAGTGGCTTTTTGTCTGAAAAAATTGCTGCCTGGTAGTGGCAGAACAGCTCAAAATAGATTCATCTATATGCAGAGACGGGGGGTTATGACAGGAAGTTGTATTCGGATCATTCATGTTATCCCAGTCCATGGCTTGATTTTGTGAAATAATATATTCCCAAGAAGACTAAGGGGTTCTTTTGTATTTATTGAAGACATTATTATTAATTAAACAGGCAGCTTGTGTTTGCAGCCTTTTTTCATCGAGGATAAAATGGTAACCAATACAAATTTGAAAAGTAATATTTATTTCGGTTCCCAGTTGCATTTGTTGATGAGCACTAATAGGGCTGTGCTTTCCTCGGCTGGGTTTGGTGGTTGAAGACCACAGAGTGAATATGCACTGCTGTTTTCCTGCTAGAGATTTAACAACGAAGTTCTAATAGATCATGAAAACAAAGCTTGGAAACAGCCAAAACCAGCTCTGCATTTACATAGCTCAGGTGACCATTTAGTTGTGCAACATACTTACAAGAACGTGTACAGCTAGGTATAACCAATCCTCTCTTTCATGCCAGCTTCACAAATACTACAGCTAATGTTGTCAAAAGGAGTATTTAAAAAAAAAAAACAAACCCTACAAGACAAGAATCCAATCATCTGGGGCCATCCCAGTGGTATGGGAACTAAGAAAGTGGGATCCTTATGTACAAGTCATGCTTTCAGGTAGTAAGGGCATCCAGGAAAGGGGTTTTGTGTGGAGCATTACTATGCCTCCTCATACCACTGTAAGGCAGTAAGCCTTACAGCCTGCTGTTCCAGGAGAGTTCAGCTAAGGGCTTGACATGTGTTTTGGGCAAGATGTCCTACTGAAGGATGATGATATGAAGCATATAACCTGTTTTGTTGTTGCTAATGCAGGGTAGTAGTTGCTCAGCCCCTCTGAATTCAAGAGGATCTCAACACTTGCAGGTCGAGAAAAGCTCTACTAGGGATACATAACTTGCAGACTGAGTTAACAAGAACACTATCCCTCTTCCATCTGCTAGTCCTCCTCAGTTTCAGTTTCTAATGGGATGCTAAACATTATGCTACTTCAGGCTCTTCTGTGGAACATGGTGGCTGTGTTGTAATTTGATTTTTGGAGCTGTGGACTTGAGAAACTGATCTCTAAGAATGTACTGCTGTTCCACACTCAGAAAACTCAAATGTCCATACCATGTACATATGAGTATGTGATTCTAGCCCTACAGTCTATAAGATGATACCATTAGAGACAGCCAGTCAGGCTGAAAAGGTGCTACACCTTCATCTTGGCAACATACTTTTTAAGACCTTAACTCACAAAACCAAAACTGAAGCAGTTACTGGTTTCAAATGATCCTCAGCCCCAGCCCTGAGCGATGCTGCTTTCTGTGGAACTGTTTGTGAAACAACCTCTGCAATGCTCAGTTTTACAGCTCGCTGTTAATAGCAAGATGTTACCAGTGTATTCAGGACATGAGATGTATGCTGCAGCACTTTCATTTCTGTAGTTCAGCTGTCCCTGTCAAGGAGAAGGAAGCCTTCAGGGGACACGGAAGGCAGTTCTGAAGGGCTGTTACTCTTCAGGTTTAATCCAGTCCTTCCATGAGTCAACACCCTTCACTTTGTGCTGCCTGTCTATCGGGGCATCCAGCCAGTAAGAGCACAGGAAGACATAATCAGGTACTTAATTGTCTGAGTACCTATTGTTTGCATTTTGCAAAAATGTACACATTGATAATGTGAGGTAATGAGAGATTAAAGGATGGTGATGTATGAAGAATTGATTATCTGAGCCAAGCAGAGTGAGAGATGGCTCTTCATTTGAAAACCTTTTTTTCCCTCTAATAAACACTGTAAGATATCATTTTGTGTTAAAAAAATGATGTATGTGGCTTTTTTTTAAGGGAAAGAAAGAAAGAAAGAAAGAAAGAAAGAAAGAAAGAAAGAAAGAAAGAAAGAAAGAAAGAAAGAAAGAAAGAGAGAGAGAGAGAAAGAAAGAGAGANGAAAGAAAGAAAGAAAGAAAGAGAAAGAAAGAAAGAAAATGTTTTGTTTCTCAGAGGCACCATATGTACCACATGCTGCAGTTGCTATGGTAATTATTCACATTTTATTGAATAGCACTGCAAGGGGTTATACAGAAATGAATCTGACTGGACAAAGTGCTTGTTAGAATGAATATGTCCAGTTATTTATAAAAGCCTCCATGAAGCACTTAAGAAAAATAAGGGAGGGAGGGAAAAGATGAAGAGAGAGGAAAGCTTTTATAAAGCTAAGACCAAAACAGTGGCATAACATCTTTTTCCCCTCAATGGGAGATGGCATTCCATGAGCCTTCTTGAAGAAGAAAAACTAGCAAACTAACTTTTGTTTATGTAAATTATTAAGTTGCTAGCAGACAAAATGTGGAGTAATTTCTGAACAAAAATACTAGTGGAGAGCCAAGCTTGAGGCTCCAGCAGGCCTTAAAGGGTTAACTTTGGCTTAACAGATTTGGTTATGTTTGTACTTTCCTTGTCTTTGTTTGGGTCAGACAACTGAGCCTCTCTTTTTAGTTCTGGTGTGCTTTAAATCTGGCTTTTCAAGAAGACCACTCATCTCCTGAGCTGACTGAAATCCTAAAAGAATGAATTACCTGGGAGATAACAGCTTCCAAGATTTCAGAGCTGGCCAAAGCTGATATGGCTTGAGGTTGCAGCCTAAACATGATCTACAAATGAACTGCTCTACTTTGGTGTTTCTCTGAAACGTAACATTGCAGTTAATGGAGCTATCCGTGCAAGAAATCTTAGGCAATGTAAATAAATTAACAGGAATTAATTCAGCTAATTAATTTGATTGCTGTAAATTGATAAAATTTTACCAAGTACATAAATCATGTCTGCACACTTTCTATAAGGAGATGATTAGTGTGCCTTGATGTCAGAGACATAGAAAAAGCTCAAAACCTTATTGTACTTTAATGTAGAGAAATACACTCTTCCAGTGACACAAGTGAAATGATGTCCTTGGACTGCTTATAGCTAAAGCAATGACTGTGTAGATTGACATTTGCAGTGACTGAATTTTGTGGACTTAGGAAGGATGTAATGAGGAGAGCCACTTAGAGATCTGTACGTACAAAGTTCTAGTGAACTTTGTCAGCACAGATTCTGGGCAGTTAGTATCCATTAGAACTCTGCCATAGTTTACCAGATCTCTGGAGAGTCACCAGTGCTTTCAGGGTTTATGTCAAAGGTGTATTTTGTGGGATCATGGCCCTGTGTCAGAGTGCTGTGGATGAGGTGAAGGTTAGCTGAAGATTTTAATTGTTAAAGCAGTGCTAGCAAGCTCTGCTGTGCTGTGCTGGGACAGCACCTTTTATAGGTAGGCAGTGGTGTGTGCGTCGGTTCTGGAGCGGATAAGGCTTGTACCTGTTTGGTGAATGACACAGTCATGTAAGAACCTGTCTGCTAGCTAAACTTGCAGGTGTCAGCAGGCACAAAGGGCCTGTGGGCACATTGCTCAGCATGAAGAGAATTCAAAACAGTATTTTCAGTTTGGAAATATGATCTGAAGAATAGCAGAATGAAATTTTGTTAGAACAAGTTACAAATGTCTGTATCTTATTAGGAATAATCTGTTGCAAAAATGTCAGATAGGGAACAAAGAAATAGATAGAAACTCTGCAGAGCCAGAAGTCAAAAAATATGATGGCTTTATAACAAAAGCAGAAGTGCTAGCATATATGCATAGATATATGTATTTGTGTATAAATTAGGGACAACGCTTTTTTGCTGTATTTAGTACCTGACCTAGTTATCCATTTTGGGGTACTGTAACTCATGGTATGGATTGCCTGTCTGGGAAGCAGAGAGGACTGACAGCAATCATCAGTAATTTAGAAAATGTGGCTTGTGAAGACAGACTGAAGGATTTAAGGTTGTTCAGTGTACCAGAAGATACTTGGGGAAGATATGATAAATCTACAAGCAGGAAGAAATTTGCTTCAAAGAAAAGAGAATAATCTCTTTTCCTTGCCCATAAATATAGTTGAAGAGTAGCAGTGGGCTTAAATGGAGCATGAGATTTAAGCCATGATTAGGAGAACCTTTTGCATTGTAAGGCTAGTGGAAGACAGGGTGAAGTTGGAGGACCCTGACTATGAGGCATGGATTGGTAGAGATTTTCCTGTTCGAGGAGGAGGAGGTAAACAAGGCCATCTTCAGAGGTATTCATGCTCCACTTCCCATGATTATAAATAAATCCTCATAAATCCATAACAGAATATGTATAATAGCTCATGATTCTTACTAATTAAAGTTGAAAACTTTCACCAGGACTGGGCTTTTGATTCAAATTCTTTATGGACCATGATGCTTCTTTGAAAGATTCTCTTGAGGAAGCAAATAAAAACCCCACAGAATAAAGTGGAACATGGGGAAAAGTAGAGAAGAATTCCTTAAGAAACTGTGTGCCAAACAGAAGGAGTTCAGTTACTTAATGTGAGAAGAACTGTAAGGACACTCTCCAAGAAAGAAGTTTGTCTTCTAACTGACCCTGCATATGAACTACATTGAATTCAACTACCTTGTCAGTGTTAAGGTGAACCTCTTTGCTTTGGGAAAGAGGCTTTGCAGAGGCTGTGGGAAAGGTAGCTGCGTATAGACAGGAGCCATTGTCCCATGTCTGGTAGCCCAGTTTTTCAGGTGAGAAGAAAAGATGTCTGAAGTGTAAAAGGCCAGGACTCCCAGGGCTGATCTGCACTTTGCAACCTGCTCTGTGCTAGGACACACTTGGCCTCCTCAGGCAAAGCAATGGAGGTGAATGTCCAGAAGCAATATCTCCATTTCTCTTCCCACTGCAACGTTTTCTCTTGAGCATAGGCCATGGTTTGCCATGTCTTAGCTTTGTCCACTCAAAGTGGTTGGCCTAGCCTGGGACTTGGTTTGGTTGCATAGTGGTGTGCAGATGCAGCAGCCAACTAAGGGGGTTGGAGGTGGAACACCACTGTGAGACCTTCCAAGGAGCAGATGTCATCTTGTGCAACTAAGTGGACTCTTCTGGTAATAAGGAAAATTGCTTTAACAAGCTGTCCTCAGGGGTGTCTCAACACTAAGGACTTTACTGGCTCAAGTATCTGTGCTTGATTGAGATTGGATTTCACAGTTGTTTTCTCCCTCTGTTCAGAGCTTCCTCTTTGTGCTACAGAGGAGATGTGTTTTGTCTGAGCATGGGATTTGGTCTGCCACCCTTGGAGAGCCATCTTCCAAGCAGATGGAAGTGAGATTCAGCAAGCAACCCCTGCAGCCAGAAACAGAGATGCTTTTTTAGCTGGCATGTGGGGAGCTTCTTTTGCTTGCAAGTCTGTGTCCATCTCCTCACCAACTCTCACTAATTATGTCAGCTTGTCTTTCACTCAACTTCCAGCCGCTCCTTTTCAATGCCCACATCTGTGACTACCAATTAACACAACAGCAAGTCTGCACAGCACTACCAGGCAGCCCCCCGTAGCCATAATGGCATTCAAATACTGTTTTGACCTGAATTAATTCTCTTTGTTGGACAGTTACAGCCTTATGGAGGCTGTAATTACAATGGTAGCCTTAGTTCTGCGGATATAATTTAGCAGTGATGTACTGAGAACAAACAGGATTACAAGGCAGTCTGTATGCCCGAATATTCACCATTTAGATCATCTAAAAATCTTTAAGAAATCGTTACAGCTGAAGCTGAAATGTACACTGTGAGATTACATGCTCGCTGCTAACAGAAAAGTTTGTCACTTTCTATGAGGAAGCAGGCAACAGAAGAGCAGAAATTATTTTTGAGCAGCATGTGACATAAATAGCAATCTTCACGGGGTTCTCCATTAAAAAACTTCACCAGAAACAGAGCTGTAATCTGAAGGACTTGGTAAGGCAATGTTTTGAGAAGAGATTGTCATTTAGCACATAAATTATTTAGATAAGGCACTACGGATACCATGCTCAGCTTCTCAGAAATGCAGAGGACACCTGACAATGCAGCTTAGAAGTTCAGTGGTGGGAGGACAGAAGATCAGAATCAAGAGGAGTGGAAAGCTTACGCTGAGTAAAGAGATTTTGTAGGAAGTTCTCCAAAGTCTTGGCCTGGAGGGGACTGAAGGCAAAGAAAGCTGGTGACTTAATAGTAAAGTATGCCCAGACATTGCTATAGCAATGAAGGGTGCCTGGGAGGCATATTCAGGTTGCTGAGGGCAGAAATGTCAGAGAAAAGGATGCCTGAGGGGACCTGAGAGGCTCAAGGAACTGGTAAATGAAATAGGAATTGGGAATGGATTTACAACTTTTCACCTTTTCTTGCAACCAAGTAATTATTGCCCTGAGAAGGCCAACATGAAAGCTTAGGGTGGGCTTAGTCTGTTGCTGAACACCTCTTTCTCGAAGATGGGCTGTAGTTAGCGTGCTCCAGGGGAGCTCTTCCTCAGGAAAAGATACTGCCTATTTCCTCCCCAGTCTGCAAAAGCCCTTGAGTGCCTGCACTCAGCCAGAGTAGCCCACCAAGTAGTAGCATAAAATAGCTGGTTAATTATCTCAGTAGTTCTATTAGTACCCCATATGAGTTGCTATTGCTGAATCACTTTTGTGCTCCACAGTATGACAGTCACGTTGGCAGGACTGAGTCAGGATCCTTGCACTTTTCGGTGTGCCAGAGTGTGGATGGGGGACTGAAACCTTGGGGGCTGCCAACTATCAGCCTCCCTGCACAGTGGATGTACTTCAAAAAAAAATCTTTATTCTAACTTTCCACATTGTCTGAATGAATGGCTTTCTCAAGAAAGATTTGATGAGGCTTTTATGGAGCTTGTGTCATTCAAAAGCCAGAGACATGGAGACAAACAAGCAATATAATTTTGATTAAGTTAAGCTGACCTCTACAGTCGGGATAAGATGCGATTTGTACAGGTTAGAACAAAGGATGTTTCAGTGATGGAGATGAGAAATCATGACAGTCAGCTCCTTTCTTTCCCTCTTCATGAAGAGTTCATTTTGCTTCTTGTAGCAAAACTGGCTCCAAGTGTAATTATTTCCTGGTGTCTGTACATTTACCTGTGCCTTCCAGCAGGACCCTGAGTTTGTCTCAGACTCCTCTGCTCTCCTCCTCCCCCCTGTGACGTGGCTCCCTATAAGAAAATTTCCCAAGAGGTTCTTAAACTTCCCTACAGGGTAGGTTTTTTCTTTCAGGCCTCAGGCTTCATGACAACACACTCACCTTTGCTTTCAGAGCAGTTTACTCTGGCTATGCTCTTTTCTCTTTCTTTTGGATATTCTTTTATTCAAACAACTCCTGCAATATGTATCATTTCAATTACCCTGGAGGTTTACACAGCACTTAAAATGAACTGAGCTGGGCTTCCAACTTCTGCCCATTATATTCTGACAAAGAAGCTCAGAGGCAAGGCTGTGTGACTGGTGAACGGTGTGTGAGGCAAGGTTCAAAGGGAAGGAGCTTATATTATAGTTACTCATAACTCTTTTCCCCTTTCCACAGTCTAGCTCTGTCTTTTAATATTGAAATTCAAGCTGCAATCAGGGGCTGAGAGACAGCATTTTAGAAGAGGCTAAAGGTAACAGGGGAAGAGGCTAAAGGTAACAGGGGAAATGTAAATTGGTTCTTTGTTTGTTTATGCTCCTGGACAATAAGAACATAGGCAATTGCTATTTCAAGCATCCACTAAAT
>VWZY01008407.1:688631-729161 GCA_013399075.1 Chloroceryle aenea
GTGGATGTAGCACTTGAGGCTATGGTCTAATGGATAGAGAGATGTTAGGATGAAGGTTGGACTTGATGATCCTAGAGGTCCTTTCCAACCCTAATGATTCTATGATTCTGTGATATCAATATAGTATTGAATCTCTCATTGGCATGTTCAGTTGTCTATCCTGGTTGTGGCCCCATCCCAGCTTCTGGTGAAAATCAGCCCTATCCTAGCCAGATCCAGGACATGGATGCAGTCTTTCACCTTCTGATATCTTACTTGATCAGGACTAATTGTTTATCACCTTGGAAGATCATTCCCACAAACATCGCAAGCTTTGGCAGAGTGTCCTGCTTCTCCAGTTACAGCTGAGCTATTTGAAGGGAAACACCATGAGTACTGTCTAGGATGACTGGTTTTGCCTTGAAAGAAAAACAGCTCCTCTGTTTTGTTTTTGGTTTGGGGTATTTTTTTGGTTGGTTTTTTTTTTTATGCCTGAAGTCTTTTTTTCTCATGTGCTAGTACCTAGCTTAGTGATATCTTCACCTGGAGTGGGATAGATGACCATGTCCTTACAAAAAACTGCCTCTTCAAAGTAGTGTTTTATGAAATAGCAGCAGGAGCAGCACCAGTCAGCTCAGTGACTGTGAGTGTGCCAATGTTGTTCTGGAAAAGCATTGCTCATTCTCTACTAACACTTTTCTGAATGCCATCCATTGCATAGCTTTAATGGATGGGGAAGAATTAATACTTTTTATTTAATTAAAAAGCTACTAAGGTAGCAGAGAAATTCAGCAAGCAGCTCTTCCTTAACTTCAGAAATAGCTTTTATATATGGGTGATATTTTTATGAGGACTCAAAACTCTGTTAAATTTAGGATCTATCTGAAGTCCTAAACAAAGAAGAGGCTGATATATTCCCTTGGTATAGGACAGCCCCAAATCCTTACCTTTGGTGGCTTTATTTTCCAAAACAGATCTCCATTTGTTTGTCCCTCCTGTCTAGGAGGAGACATTGACAGAGCAACACTGGCTGTCACTAGCCATCAAAGTTCTGTGGTAGAAGGATATGTCTCCTATACAGACAGACATTTAGACTGTATTGCACAGGAACAACCAGTATTTGTCTTTTCTTTTCCCACTAATTACCTGTCAACATTCTACCCGCTGTCAACCCAACCTTGCAATCAATCCTTCATTGGTATTTTTTCCTACATTTTCTTGGACTGGAGAGTTTGAGTGTGCAAAACCAGGGAGCTGAAATGACAATCCTTTAGTTCTAAAAGTCAGAATTACTAGTAGCATCTTTTGATGTATACTTTCTTAATGAGTAAATACCTACTTAGCAATACTAGGAAAATATATATCCTTAGCCCAATTTTACAGCCAAACATACATCCCTTATTGTTCCTGCTTGGCATGCTGCCCATAATGTTGATCTCCTCTTATAGAATTAGCCAGACCCTCACAGACAGCATTCTCCCCCTTTGCTATACATGCTTCATCAACACAACTAGATATCTAAGTACAGTACCCTTTGCTGATGCCTTTCTGCCCTTTCTTCCTCAAACCATATAAAACCCATCTGTCAGAAAGTCTAAAATTACTTGTTCTGTGAAGTGAAATCTTCAAAGCCCTTCAAATATCTAGTGTATGAAAACTCCTTTCTTTATCCCATTTAGGATTACAGCCAAAAGAGGGGGGGGGGGAAAAGGGAAAAAGAGGCCAGACAGTTCCTTCCTTGCTAAGAAAATAGTTATTAACCTTCAGGATAAAAGAAGATCCAGTTCCAATGATGGACTTTTTTTTCCAAAGGAATTGTGGGGAAGGTAATTGCTGAGGAGAGCAACGAGCAAGTTGTAGAAAAACAACAGCTCCCAGAAAGATTTGTCTCACTTAAGGAAAAGAGGAAAATAAGCATTCTAACACTGGCCTGTTTCACAGCTACCAGAAATCCTAGTCTGCACCAGTGGTTTGCAAATGGTCGCTCTCCTGACAGCGTGTCAAGTAAAACCTTTGCAGCTCAGCAGTTGCTTCTGAATGTAGTGACTTTAACTGATATCTAAAAGGCATGATCTGAGAAATGTTTGAAGCAGAGACTTTTGGATTATATTTAAGTTTCAAGTCACTCAATATTCACTTTTATAAGAGCAGTATATTCATATATTCAAGATATTCATATTACTGGTTTTCACTTTGTTATTTTTATACTCATTGAGACATGACAAGGCTGATTAGAGTCAGTGGCCCAAAACCAAATGTCACTAAGGTATCAGAAGGGAGTTGTAAACATACCCTGTCTGAATACTTTGAAAATTTTTCAAGGGAAGGTTCATACTGCTTTGGAAAGGCAAACTCTTGTGTTTCTAACTTCCTACATCTACTCCATATAAACTGTAGAAGTAATTTGAAGGACATGATGAAAATGATAAATAGGCAGAACAGCAGGGTGATTTGCCCAAAACCAGACATATCCATACAAGCAAAGAGAGAATATAAAGAAACACAGCCTGAACCATGTATGATGAGAACTATAGAAAACAGAGATGCAGTGACATGAAGCTTTGTGAGGTTTAGATAACACAGTTTACAATAAACATGTAAATCAACATAAGTTTTAAAGCATGTTATCTGTCAGCATCTAACTTCCTGTTTCTGGCTGTTCTTCAGATTTTGCTAAAACTATGAGCCATCCAGGTTCTCTGCAAATTACACACATTTTTGCTCCCAAGGCTGAAACTGGTGTCAGATCTGCAACTAGAAGTGGTCCCTACCCTCGGGACATTTTCCCACTGATTTCTCCTTGCCTGTTAGTTCACCACAGTACTTGCAGATTTAGGCCTGTGAGCTGTTCATTTGGGCCCTCATTCTGCTGCTGCTGAAGCCATTGACAAAGCTCTTTTTGGCCTGAGGACTGGTATGATCCCTTTCAGGAATTAGTGAGAACAATTCATCCTCATTCCAAGAAGAGACAAAATTACTTGGTCAGTGCCTTGTCCAGAGAGAAGAATGCTGTTATTCCACACTGCTGACAGTGCTTATTCTTCTGCCTTCTCAGCTGCTCACAGAAACACAACAGCATCAAGAAGACTCCCTCTCTAGCAAAGAATAAATGGTTAAATCTTAGACAAAGCTGAAAGGAAATAAAAAAAAAACCAACAAAATCACAAAAATCAGACATCCCTAATTGCTGCCCCTATCATGTTACTGATGTCAGAATAATGCCACTCTTTTCACTGCAGCAGGCGTTGCACTTTCTAGGGATTCATTTATTAATACTAGTCTGGAGGTGCTCATTTTGCTGATTCAGTACTGGGTCACACAGATGCAACTTTATACTTATGAGTTTTCATTATCCTATTTGTGGATTTAACCATGTATTTGGGCACATCCTAAGTTCTTAGGCTCCCAAAAGCTCCCTATGTGCTGGGACAGGTAGAAGAGCTTCCTATAGGCTCCTGCAGGAACTACTGGGCTCTCACTTGTGCTGATTTAATTTGACCTGTGTGGATGCTCAATGGCCTCGACTAAGCTTCTTGACAACTCATGTGGAATGAAAAACACTGTCAGCAGAGGTGGTGTTCCCTAAATACAGTTTCAATCAAATCAGGGAATGACAAATTATTTTCCTTTTCCCAGTGATGTGAATATCCCAAAAAAAACAAACCCTGCTGCTGCACTTCTTCCTTATTTTCCAAGCCAAGGTAGAGAACAGAAAAAGGGCAAAGGGACCTCAAGTCAAAGAGGTCTGAGTTTTTCTGTGCTTTCACCTGTCCTCAGATACCATTCACCACTTTGGTGAAAAGCACGGATTGCCAGCCAGTTTGCATGGCACATTTGCACCTTAAGATCTGCCAGGTGTTGCTGCAAAAGACAGAAGTGTTTTCTTATGGAGGTCTCAAGGGCAGCTGTTGGCTGGGTTTCCAAGGCAGGCACCCCAACTCTGGAGTGCCCTAGGGAGCAGTCTGAACATGTGTCTGACCTCATTGCAACCTGCACTGCTGCTGCAGCACATGCACAGAATTACTTCCCAGAATGCCTGTAAATATGGTATTTCCTGATTTCCAAAAGACCTTAAAAACACTAGATCATACTTCAACCATCCAGGGAGGTTCCTCCTCCTAGGCAGTATCCTAGCTGGGCTGTGACCCCATCTCTTTCTTCCAGTGGCGATATGACAGAAGGAGGCTAAAGCTTTGGAACTGGTGGCTTCTATAGCCTAAAATGGAAAAGGTGGTGCAATGTTGTTTATTTTAACTATGGGCCAGAACTCCACTTTCCTGTCAGAGCTGCAAGGCTGGAAGCAGACAGCTGAGGGATAAGTGTCTGGTGAGTGGATGCAGCTGGAGTTTGTTAACCTGAGGCCCACTCAAGCATGCAAGTGGAGGAAAAGGAAAGGAGCGGGCAGTGGGGGAAAGGGTTGAGTGCAATTCAGGAAGCAGTTTGGTCCTGTCCTTGGATCCTGGCACAAATGGCTTTTTTATTGGAAAGCTATCTCTGAGATGGAGGAGGATCTTTTGCTCTGTCCCTTTAGGCGTTCCTCATCTATTTGTGAGGCAGCCTGCTTCTCATCCATCAGCAGTTCCCTCAGTTCTGCTACATCTACCTTGAAGAACATGTAGAGACTGTGAGAGCTATTTGCACTCTAGGAGAAAACTGAGATCTAAAATAGAGTGTCTTTGTTTTGCAAGGTAACTTGGCTCTTCCAAGCAGAGTATTGTGAAGAGTATGTACCTCAGCATGTTCTCAGGATCATTTGGAAGAAGTTATTTAACCCTGTAAAATCTGTGGGGTTTGTGGGGAACTGATAAGCATGAAGTTAGTTTTTTGGAAGAAGTTATTTAACCCTGTAAAATCTGTGGGGTTTGTGGGGAACTGATAAGCATGAAGTTAGTTTAGCAAAGGAGTTTGTGTTGATTTCTCCCTAGAAGAACAAGCATCCTTCTCCCTAACTGGCAACTTACTTGAGAGTCTGTTTGCCCTGTCCCTCAGAGTCCTGTGCAAAGACTTCAGCCTTCAACAGGAATAGCCTCTTCCTTCCAAGTTTTTCAGGAATAGCCTGGGCAATTTAGCTTCCATCTTCTCTTATGAGAATGCTGAAGTCTTTCTCCTGCGGGTCTCTCTCTACATGGTTTCTTGGCCTGCAAGGAATCTGTGTTCCATGCTTCCAAAGGCAGACTTTTCAGTGGGAAATGTTATCTTGTGGGTAGTCTTGAAATCATTCCACAGAGATAACTAATCCAGGTCTTGACTCTCACATGACTGCATTCTGCCAACTGCTGTTTTTATAATCATCTCGTGTAGCCCCACTTTCTTGAGATTTTCTTCCTGTACCTTGTTACACTAATTAGCTGTCTTGATTTGGATGGTGAAGTCCTGCTTGGTATGTGTGCTTTTCCTAACTTACTGCTTCTATCACTGGGACTTTCTGCAAGGAAAAAAAATCACCATACATACCTGTACTAGATCAGTAGAAATTGCTTCTCCATTTAAAAAGCTATTGAATGGCCCTCAGTGACACTAAAGAGAGGTATTCCTGTGTAGTTAATAGAGATTTGGTGAGTGGGAGGGAGAAAATCAAGAGATACAAGTTCAGTTCCTGTGTCAGCAAGTCATGACACCTCTGTGGGCCTCAGCTTGCTTTTATAGAATGAAGATACAGTTTTCTTCTACTTTGTTTAAACTGTGTATTTAGACTGTCAGTGCTTTGGATTAGGGACTATATGTGTTACGCATAGGCATGTAAGAGCCCTTGGTACTGGATCTTGTGTACAAGATTATTACAAGAGTAATAACGTGAGAGGCTGTCATGGGAGAAAAAGAGCCAGTTCACTGTAATATTTGCAGCTCCTCTGAGCATGCCTCCCGCTAGCCCATAGATGGAGGATAGCTGGTCTTACAATGATTTGGCTAAGCCTGCCTTCTACAGCCTACCAGTGAGCATCTTGAAAATGCTTTAGACTTCGGTGGTCACTTCATCAAAACAAGAAAAAACAATGCTGTGCTATTCCAGTCATCAATGATACCAAGAAAGTGGTGAATTTTCAACAGATACCTGAGGCAGTTTGCCACAGATTTATAGGCTGGAATGGGCTTTGTACAAAGAGCCTGATGAATAATACAGGGCAAAGAAAGTATCCTCTATATATTTCTTACTAGCTTAGAAGGAAGACTAAATCCACCAAAATCAGTTACCACAAATCACAAAAAGTCACAAAATCTAATTTTTAACTTAATAAATGTAAGAATGTTGGCAGTGTTTCCTGGTGGTTTTATCTCGGGTAAAGGATTAATGTCCACCAGCTGCTTCAGCAGTTAGATCTGGCAGCTAGTTTAAAAATGAGCACTTTGGGCTAGGTATGGCAGAGGTGCCACAACTTGTGACAGTTACCAATATTTCAGCATTTTTCATTTTAAAAAACAACTTTCTCCGTGGAAAACACAAAACAGTGTCCATAATCCACAGGGAATTTTTTTTGGTTTTTTTTTCCAAACCAACGTCTGTGATAAACCATTCTGCCTTTGTCCTAATCCTGAGACCTCATTCATCCTTCTGCTCACAAAATTTGCAACTCATCAAAACTGGTCAGCCCCATGGTCTTAACTCTAACTTAAAGAGACAGAAAAGAGGAAAAGAAAACTGAAGTGTACAGAATAACATTTCCCCTGGTACCTCCCTCCTGTATCTGTAATCAGTGGCTTAAGAACAGGTTGTATCAGGACCTACAACTGAGCTCCCCCTTCAGGAATCTGATTCTGCACCATTACCATCTGGTAGGCTTCTTTAATTAACTGGGGAAGGTTTGGCATTTTATTACCTACCCCATCTGCTTTATTCTTTGTATTTTCTTGGCATCTTGGCTTATGTCTAATGACATTTTCAAATCCAAGCCATCTTTTTTCTAGAAAAGTTTTTCTCCAAAACAATGGTAATTTAAAGAGCATTTTGAAAATTTAAAGGAGAGCATTTCCTGCTCCTGTAACTACAGCTTGCTTTTTTTTCCATGGCATTCATTTCCTCTGAGATTCAGTTATGCCATGGAAGAATACCCTATCTAGTATTTTTAAAAAAAACTGTTGTAGCCATTTACATCAATTAGCTCTTATCAGCTATGTCTTTACCTTGTCACTTCTATCAAAATTTTTCATGAGGGAAACATACAACTCTCCAGTGTTTTCTTTTGGCAAATTTTAGTAAAACTGAACCCAGATCATTTGAAACACAACCATTCCTAACTACTTCAAGCTCAATCCTGTCGGATTTTCTTGACCATTGCATGGAAAATCTATCCTGTGAATTGCACAATGCTGCACTTCGGTGCTGCTTTTAATTGTCCACCAAAACTCCATTTAACTCACAAAATATGGGTTTATTTTATTTAAAAAGGATTATGACTGGGATCATTTATGCTGAGATACAGTCTGCCTAACTGATGTCTGACTAAAGTGAGGGTGGGGTAGATATGAATAGGTTCTTAATACCAGAAGACATCAAAGAAAAACTGGGGACCCAGATTTTTTGGAGAAAAGAGTGTTGTGGCATCAGGTCCAACCTCCTTCCTAACTAACACAGGTTGCTCACAAGACTTCATCAGGCTGATATCTTCTGATGGAGCTACAGTTCATCCTAGGAAGATGCCTGGGCTTTAAATATTTACAAATGATGGGGATATGCTGTATACTTCTCTGAAACTTCTAAATGTAATGTGATTAGAGGATATTCTTATTCAGCTGACTCCAGCTCTGATGATTTTTTGGTTCTCTGGTCTCTTTTAGTGGAATATTCTTTCATTTTCTTACACTGGTGGAACAGAGCAGGTGGGACAAGGTCACAGTTATAGGAAGCATTGTCATCAGTAGTCAGGACCATTCCCATGCAGGAATAAAGACTTTGAGGTGGATTTAACACAAAGAGCAGAAAATCTGAGAGATTTCTTTCTAGCGTATTCTGTTGATGCACTGTCACATTTGGAGATAGCTGTACATGCTTGGGAGCAAGGGGTCCATTTCTGGGTATGCAAGAGAAGAAGAGATTGCACCAGGCTATTACAAGTACAAAGGCTAATATATTTTTTCTCACAGCTAGCCACGCCTGGGATATTTTAATCTGGGCCCATCACATCTGCGTGGATAGGTATGTGAACTGGAGAGAGCCTGTACCTCTCTGCATGGGTGAGGGCAACCGGACATAGACTTCTTTATTTAAATAAAGAAGTAACTTGACAGAAGGCAGTTGCAGTGGGCTGCTGCAGAGCAGGTAGAATCAAAAGGCACTTGCTCAGCCTTAGGACTGGAGAATTATGGAGACAGAAGACACCCAGGGAGTGTGGAGAAGTATATGCAGAGCTTTGCTGTGCACCACCTTTGTAGACATGACCTACATTGACCTTCAGGCTATCTGAACAAACAGAGGGTCCCACTAATCACATTCTTCATGTAGGACCATAGCTTAAAGCACTTTCCTCTTCAAAGCTTTCTTCAGTCTTTCTTCTTCCAGGTAGTAGTCTTAGGAAAGCCACTTGGAAAAGTTTTCTTTTGCTGAAGAAGTGGATAGGTGTATTCTGATAGCACTCTGGTACTTCTAGTTTGACTGGGACTTCTCACAGATGGCAGCTGAGAGGGAATACAACAGCTGTGTGAAATGCCAGTAGCATTGTCCACAATACTTTCAGACTCCTTCAGTTAAGAGGAAGAACCTAAGTCATCACAAACTTAAGCCAAGGATGTTAGTTGTCATTTTGCTCCCTCACAATGCTTTGTGAACAGTGATTTGTTCTTGGCTGTCTGTTTCAGATGTAAAGCCTGCTGAGTTTCTTCCTGGAACATCCCAACACAGTAAACACGGGAAAGCAGTGCAAAGCTTTTCCTGTGTAGCCAGCTGCAGTGCCTGTGCTTTCTCACTTCTTGCATTCTTACCCTTGACCCCAGTGTGCTATCCAGTTCCTTCTGTGTCAGGTTCTTCTGAAAGCTGTCATTTCCTCTCCTGACAGGCAGCAGGAAGATGAGAAAGCTGTTGGGCAACCTTTGCTCTGAGAGTCCTGGCAGGTTATTAACAAAGCATGCCTGACAGGCAGAGTTTAGGAAATACCGATAACATCAGGAAGAGGGAGGAAAGTAAACAGTCCAGTAGCTTAGGCTGTGTTTGTCATTTTAAAGTTGACCCAAGATAGCAGCTTTATAAGGTGTCCTTTCCCTTGAAGAGTCACTGTCACAGGCTTGGTGCTGCATATGAAGTCACACCATTTTCACCAGCATCTGAGATGGATTCAATACCTTTACCTGAGGCTCTATTCTGAACCAGTCCAAAGACTGGAGAAGTTTTGGCTTGGTTTCAGCACCACATAGGAGAGTAAGATGATCTAACTTATTCTGTACTCAGATGTGAGGATGTAGCAAAAGGGAAAAGTCTTTATTTCCACTGTCTCATAGTCACTGCAAGGAGAAGCCACCTATTTTACAAGGGAATCAGGGCCAGGAATAGAATTTGTGTCAATGACTTCCAGTGACTCGGCTTTGTGAAAGCCAGCTAGGACATCTAGCTGGGAACTGTGAAATCCTATCTTCTGGGCAGTTTGCAGCTCCGCTTTTGATATAAGCTTTTTCTAATTATCACTGACAGGGAGATTGAGGGTAAGATTATACATTTGAGTTGTTGGTTTTTTTCTTCCCTCCCCTTCTTCATATCATGTGTCAGCTCTAGTTTCCAAATACATTTCTGTGTCAAAGCACTCAACTTCATCCATCATGAGCACATTTGTGCAAGTCCTAATAAAATAACCCTCATGCCATGTCTCTCTGGGAAGGTGGAGACTCCAGTCATAATGTAACATGACAATGGAAGCACCACGAGGCTGGGTAGTGAGATTATATCTTTTCCATTTGTGCAGTAACTGTTGTTTAGTATGGCTTGTCAGTCTGTCAGATAAAGGCACACAGCCATCTATGAGGAATTATTAATGAAGATTCAGACATTTTTTCTGCTGGAAACGGATCACTTAATTCTTCATCTCGCTGACTTTTTACTTTGGAAAACTAAAAATAGCCCTGAGTTTATAAGGAAAGACCTTCAATATCTGGCAAGTTTTGCCTTTCCTTTCCTGTAGTCCATTCCCCGGGGGAAGGTTAAATACACAAACCGTTTTTCTAATGGTTTCAGCTGAGCCATAAACATGAATTCAAAGTGCACATCTTTGTCTGTTAAGCACATTCAGTCCACTAAGCCACCTTATCATCCAAACAGAAATCAAAGACCAAAAAATCTCTCCCATCTCTACTAATTTACACTTTTGAGGAAAATGCAGGTTAAGAAAAAAAGTGCTAATCACACCAGCTTGAATAAATTTGGTGTCTCCAAATGCAGTACAGCTTTCCCCACTTTCCCCTGCCAATGCAGCTCAGCTCCTTCTGAAACAGCCCTGCTGTCACAAAGCTGGGCCATGCTGGAGCAACGTCTTTCCCTTGCATCAGGACATGCTGGAGGATGCCAGGGGCAGGAAAATTGGGTGTTGGGGACAGCGTATGACACAAGCAGCTGTCTGCTGATGACCCACCTTATTGCTTTATGACTTAAGACAACCATTTCTGTAGATGACCTCAACAGGGCTTGCCTTCTGGCTTTTAAAATAAAAGGCTGAAATACTAGTGTCTGTTAAGGTGGGTATTTTCACTTCCTCTCTCTCACAACATAAAGAGTCCAGGAGTTATTTAGATCTCCAGAACTTCTGGGTTTCAGATGTCAAGGGAAGAAGTCTGTGTAGTTGTTTGTAGTATCTTCACATTTTCCATCAGGATGATACTTGGCTGGTGTGGATGAGCTGCCCTTTCCAAAGGTTATATGCCAAAGGCACCGGAGTAGGTGTGTAACAGCATACCTCCTTCATAAACGGGCAGTGAGGGTCCCTATATACACGTGCATGCACAGAAACATACACATGTCCATACATGCACATATGTCTAGTTCAGAGACCACATTAGAAATGGGTGATTCGTTTTCCCCCCTTACTTCCTGAAGGATGGAATACAATTCATTGTCCAAATGCACAATCCTGAGGTGTGCCTCTTCATTGTGTGGGGTGAAGCTTTCAGTGCAACAATGGCCAACACTTTAAAATGCCAAGAAAGGGAAAGATCAGACTCTTCTCTCTGCCAAAGAATCTGAATGTGGTTCCACATGATTTAATGTAACTAACTGATTCTCTTGGATATACTGGGGCTGCATTCTGTGCTTAGAGCTTTCCAAAACCAAATCAAGTCAACAGAGTCCTCTGTAGTGTGAAGCAAAATAAAACCACAGAGAGATCATGTGTAGTCACCAGACAAAAATTTGCTAAGTACCAGCAGAAATGAGGAGTTAATGCATCCCATATGTGTCAGCTAACCTGGGCTTTATGAGATATTCCATGAGATTTCTGAAAGAAATCTCTGTAGCAGAAAATGAGATAAAAAGCAAACAAAACCAAAAAATTTTCTTGTTAAACTGGAAAATGATAACATTCAGGCTGCATTTTCTTCCATAGCTGAGTCTATAAATACAGGCTAACAAACTTGGATAGGATTCCCACTCTGTAAAAAACCACCAATGACAGCCTCTAGCATTCCTGAGCAGTATGACACTTAAAGCTTTAATGAGCTTCTCAGGAAGATGAGTCCTGAAATAGTTCAGAAAATATTTACTTTTTAATGCATTTTGTGTGAGCTTTTACAGTCTTCCTAGTTGATGTTGTATATAAATGTTGCAGCTAGACCACGTGCTTCCCTTCTTGTACGGCGTACATATAGCTCAAATTAATTTGATGAAATTGGTGATGCCTTCAACAGATGTTCCAGTGTTGCCATAGCACTAGTGTTTAATCCTTACTGGGATGAAAATCCATTGTATTGGACCCGAGAAGGATGGTTTAGTTTGGATTTTCCCTGCTCATCTAGTGTTCTGAACAGCATGGATAAGAAATGTTATTGTTTTCATGTGTTGACATCAATTCTGCAAGAAAGATCAAGCCACTGGAATTTTGTTTATCATTGCATAGGAGAAGGATCAGTAGGCTAGTTCTGAAAACTAAAGGCAACATGCTTCTTTCAACGATTACCTGGAGTGTAGATGTGTTGGAGGATTTTTCTTGTGTGAATTTAAGGGCCTAGGCTGTTAAAAGTAGTATGAGAGCAATTTTGAGCTAGAACTCCTGACAAAGTCTATCTCCCAAGGGAAATAGGTGATAAAAGCACTACAGGCTGAAGCAGCATCTCGGGCTCATGGTATCCTTGCAGTTTCCATGCTGACATTCAAAAGATTGTCTCTTCCTTGGCCATTTCTGTGTTTTTAACACAGCATCAAGTGCAATTAGGAAGGCTCTTCAGAACTTCCTCACATCCCTCCCAGGGTAGTTCATTGGTGAGGAAGCCAGAGATTACCCCTAAGAGGAAGACAGAGAATTGCTGCTCCTTTGAGACCACTCACAGAACCTGTTTTAATATTTGGGAGAGACCTTTATCTTCTACAGAGGTTAGAAATTTCAGAAGAATCAAGAGATAATTTGCCACATAATCTTATTCTCAGTTTCTTCTGATGCTGAGATTCTGTGTAGCTTCATTAATTTCTAACTGTAGCCTTCTACATGATCTTCCAGTGTGAAGTGCTCAAGAAATGCAGAGTGTTACTACTGAAAAAAAACTCAATGAGAAATATGAAGAATGCAGCAAAGTGTGAGGGCAAACTGTAGGTGTTTATGTGGGAGATATTATTTTGTTGAGTCACACAATATTACAGTCTGAGCTGGCCTTAGAGATTTATCTGTTCCTGTATAGCTTTCCCAGAAATCAGTAATAAAGATCTGGGCAATTATGAGCAGCCTACAGTTCTGTCAGGTGGGAAACAAATGGAAAGAGAGAAAAAGAAGTTCTGGGAGGTGAGAGGTGCTGTGATAATTGGCAAATCTGGAGAACCCTCTGAGGCAGTCCTCCATAAAAATCACAAGGACAGCCAGGAAGGCCAGCATGAAATTGTGTCAGTGGGTTATGTAGGAGGAAGAGACAGGCATAGGTTTTCCATATCTTGATGTCCTGTAAGGGGTGCACCAAAGGGCATGTTTGTCATGCCTTCTGTCAAAGCTATGTGGCTTCTATGAGCATGGGAAAGATAGCTCGGAAGGGAGCCAAAGGGACAGCAGGGTGTCTGTGGTGGGAGAAAAGCTGAATCTCAGAAGTAACTGCATTACTATGCCAGAATTAGCAGTCTATTGTCATCTTTTGAACTTCCCTGAGACTATAAAAGAAGCAGGTTTCCTCTGTGGCAGGCAGACCAGGTCACTGAAGTGGCACAGAGCACTCAGTGCTGTAGCTGTCTGTAAAGACCATGAGTTGAAACACTGAGGAGCAAAACCAGACAGGGAGAAGGCCTAAAGCCATGTATGGTAGGTGCAGTCTTGCAGCATGCGTCCAACAACACTGAAAATGCAAATACTGCATGAGCAACTGAATGTAGCCTACTAGGGGTGTGTGTGGGCAGGAGTTCCTGGTACTGTCAGCAGTGACGGGACAATGAGTCACCAGAGAGCGAAGCAAACTTGAACCATGAGCCAGTGTCTCTGTCTGAATCTTGGCAAAGCTGCTCCTGGTAGACATGCTGTTTTGGGTTGCCCAGTTTGGGGTAGGTGTTGCTATTCACCCAAACACTTTTCATGGGAATAGATGATTTCTTCTAATGTGCCTAAGACACTTTCCCTCCTTCATAGATGTGGTGGCTCCTCAGGAACATGGAATCTGTCTGGATATTTCTATCCTGCTTTAAAATGGCAGATAAGAGAGTTTCTCTTCTCTGATAAAACCCTTGGCCAGCTTACCTTTAGCCAACCATTGCAATTAATCTAAGTCTCTTTTAACTGATCTATTCCTTAATTAATCAGTAACCTCTGCAGGCTTTGTTTATACAGACAGGGAAGTTGTTCTTCTGTTTGTTTGTTCATTTCAGGCTTGTTTTTGTTTGTGTTTTCCCGTGGACAGTAGTCAGATCTTTGTCCAAGTCTGTCTGTATGTGAACAGGGCATCTCCAGGTTGAAATAACCCCCATTGTCAGCCTTCTGTCACAGTCCCTTGGCACATAGATCCAGCTTGGAAACAGAGAGACAGCAAAGACAACAGATGTGGAAAATGAAATTTGCAGGCTGACAATGATACAGGAAGATCACTGTGCCAAGTGTTTCCTCAATGATCACAGCCAATGGACAGATAAACACAGAGTAAGTGTCACCACAGTGTCATCTTCTTCCACAGAGTAAGTGGAAGAGGATGACAGTCTTCAGCATTTCCCTATTCAGCCTTTACCACATTTGTGCTCCTGCAAAATCCTGTTACTTCTTCATTTGCAGTGATTCTGGAAACTATCCATTCCTTTTGAACCTGGCTGCAAAATATTTGAGAGTGGATCAGGAACTGGGCACGATGTTTTTCAGCATTTATTATTGCATCTTCATTTATCTTTATGGATCAGCTTTTTTTGTCTGAACTTACTTCAGAGCTAAAACCTTTTCCTGATGTTCCTGATCATGCTTCTTCCTTGCTCAAAAGTCTTAATTGGTTCCCTCTATTATCAAATTCAGTATTTTCATACTGCCCTACTAGTTGCTTACAGTTCCACCCCAGAGTATCCCCTCAGCACATCTAACATCACAGCAAGTGTGGTGCATTGTCTCAGAAAGCTGATGGATATATCATCCCCTGCTCTTCCAGTATAACCTCATCTTTAGACTGTATACAATACGGCCAAGTGCAAGGGCAAAGTAGAGCTGCAGGGGCACTCAGCACTGCAGGAGGGTGCAGAAATGGCTGTCTTGGGGTGTGGGAGAAGAATGAGTATATCAGAGAGAACAACAGAGCCTTTAGAGGGCTGGAGAGAAGGGAGGAAAGCAGACTAAACTGCACGTGGCCAGAACCTGTGCTGTCCCACTGAATGTATTGCCAGTGCTTTTATGTAGCTGAGAACCTGCTTGGCGGTGGAGACAGATATGAAAAATGCTGGAGAACAGGCTCTGAGCATCTCTCTGCAGAGCAGTGTGTGCTCTCATGCTGGTGGACTGACAGCAAAGTGCCATGTCAATACTAGACAAGCTCCAGATGCATAGCAGCCCAAGGGAGGAGGTAGGACTTGTGAAGAGTCAGTATGATCCACCAAGATAATGCAGAAATTCCATCTGACATCTGAAATGATGTAGCCAGGAAAAGATAAGGCTTTCCATAGAGGAGAGACAATAATTGTTTTTTTAGCATAGCAGATGAGAGATTAGGCACTCCCATCTGTAATCTTCTATGCTGGAAACAGTAGCTTCCTGTGCTGATGCTACATATTTAAATTGAAGACTGCAACTGTCCACAACATCCTCCTCCATTTATCTCGAGAGAGAAAGTATTACATTTCCATCCAGTTTAAGTTATTTTTGAACTCGGAAACACTGCTACTTCTTTCTCTGATAATTTCCTTATAGTGGAATGAAGGAGACTGAGTAAAGCAAACCAGAAGCAGCATCAGAGGCTCTGACAGCTGGGGACATGTGAGGGGGCACTGATTTAGGAGGGCTTGCTGTTGACCTCCTGGGAGAGCTTGTAGTGATGTCTGTAGCATCTGCTCTTTGGTGTAGACATGGAAAAGAGAACTCAAGACTCTGACTAGCAGGTCTCCTTCTCACACATCTTCACTCCATTTTGTTTTCCCTCTAAGTGCTATTACTGAGCAGGGTGCTATGTAACACTCAGCTTGCTATATAAAGCAAGAGAGCCAGGGAGCTTTAAGTGAAAAGCAGTTAGTCTGGTTTACATTTTTTTTCCACCCTGAAGAAGTGAGTAGAGCTTGGGTCTGTTTTTGTATCTGCTTCATAAGTCCGCTGGCCAGATCCCATGCCTAGAGACATGACACAACCCCACCTCCTACTAACACATCGGCACAAATACCAGCATAAATGCATAAGCAAAGAATGGGGTTATTTTCTTTCTGTGAGGTGGATTTATTTCCCCCCCTACTGCTCCCAACAAGCCTCCCAACACTTTTGCCCCCCTTTGGCAGGCCCCTTACACTTGCACTCTGGAAAAACAGTAGTAGCTAACATTTGTGCCTTTGGCAATAAAACCACAGGCCTTGCAAACCCCAAATGGCAAAAAGACATTTCCATTCCAATCCCAGTTTTAAATTAAACTGTAATGAAAAATCAGCAGTGGCAGCTGGGACCAGAGACAGTGATTGTCTCGAGGAACAAAAAAGGGGAAGGAGGAGGAGAGAGGGAGAGACTGCAAGGAAAGCTCAGCCTAGTAATAAAGCAGCTGGTAAACCTTCAAGTCAAAAAAAAAATTAGAAAAACAAATCTAGCAAGGAGGGAAGCAGAGCTGCCTGCCCTTCACGTAGCGCCGTAGCTGAGGGGCACGGGGAGCTGTGTCCCAGGCGGAGCTGCGCAGTCCTGTGCTGACATCTGGAGGAGAGGTGTGGCGACCCGGGACCGAGCTCATCCCTCCTGCCCTGGCCTGGCCTGGCCAACTGAACCCTCCTGAGCTCCATCCCAGCCGCAGAAAGACCCCACAGCTCTCTTTGACGGTTTATGTGCCTCTAAACGCACACAGGCAGCCACGGAGCACGGAACTAAGGGGTAATGCTCCTCTGGGTGTTTTAGGAGGTTTTGTGATGAAAAATGGAAAGCTAACAGTCAGAACTCTAGGATTTGTTTTTCATGTGTTGTTTCCTCAAGAAGTCAAAGTTGTCTCTGACAAGCAGACACTTTATTTTGTCCCAGTGGGAGGCTAAAACAGGGCAGATAGATCAACTTTGAGAGGCATGGGGGTCTGCAATGTGAGATTTGTTTGAGGGTTTGGGTCTTTTTCCTTAATAATCTATACAGCAGTTCAGCCAAAGACCTGACTTACATTTTTACTGGCATATTTTAAAGAGACAATGGCAAGAATATAGTGCTACAATCTCATCCTTGTGGACAAAATTATAACATCCATGAACCAAAAATTAATTTATATTCTTTCATTTTTCTCAGTTGCTCTTATTTTTTGTATTTCGTCACTCCTGCATGAGACTGAAGGATAAAAAGAAAAAAAGGATAAACCTTTTGTCCTAAAGAATTTGCAGTGAGAAAAAGCAGGACTGGGAGGAGATGTAGAAGTGCAGAGGAGTGCAGTGATGCTCCAAAGGGCATGTAGCACACAAATAACCTTTCTAAGGAAAGAACACCAAGGTCTCTGGAGAGTCAGTTCAGTTGTTTACAGGACTACACAACCTTCCCAGAGCCTTTACCATAGATCTGATAGGGTGAGATTGAAAGGTTTGTGACACGTGGTGCAGTCAGATGCCTAATTCATTCAGACAGACACAAGTGTGCCTGTAAGTTAGGTGACAGTGCACCACAAAGAACTGTGCAAGGTCACACTCATTTGCCCATACAGTTTTGCAGTCAGCACACACAAGTGCAGAAGCTACACCTCCACAAATACTCAGCCTGAATATGGGCCTGTTCACAGTCTTGAGGTGAGATGCAAATTTCATCACTGTACTGTAGGCCACAGAAAGAAGTACTGATTCAAACCAAATTTGTAGTTTTGTTGATTTTAATTTTTATCACTATCCAGAAGATAAATGAGTTGCTAGCCAAGTGTTCTTTTTAGATTTTCTGTAAGATACATGGTCAAAATGGTACCTGAAATAAAGATCCCAATCCAAGTTCCTCAAAAATGGTTAGGTGCTTAAGTCCTTTGAAAGTCCCAGAGTACTAACACCTGAAGAGGGAGTAAATTTCCAGGCTGCTGAACACCACAAGCTCTTTCACTGAAGTCACAGGAAAACCCTTTCAGTATTTAAAAATTATGACCTTATATTCACATCTAAAGAAGAATTTAAAGTCCCCATTTAATTTAGGGTAGCTGTGCACCTACTTAGAAAAGTCTTAGCTTATTTCTGTACTTCAGTTACACTAAATGATGGTAACTATGCTGTGTGTCTACCAGAAGAATATGCTTCAATGTATATGGCAATCAAAAGAGTGTTGTTTTATATTTTTGTGTTTGTTTGCAAAAAGCTCTTCGGGTTATTTTGTTATAGAATGAGGGAATTAGATAACCTAGCTTCCACTGAACTAGCTGTGCTTCATTCCTTGGCAGTCTTTTAGAGGAGGAAGAGAGAAATCTCCCACCCGTGTATCCTACTCTCCATCACAAGACATGCACAAGCAAACCTCTTTTCTCCTATTCAGCTCCTCCTCTGCTGGTCTTGTATGCATACAAGGGTTGTGGCATGGGTGAGAGCAGCCCTGATAAACAGTGTCTTGGCCACCTCCCATCCTTCTACTTGACCAAAATGCTTATAATAAAAATGTTTCATTCTGCTCTGGCTGAGACTCTGATGGTGCAAAACACTTGGAATTGCACACGAGAATTCAGATGTTTCTGAACACTTGATCTAAATGCTCTCAACACTTTGGGCCCTTCAACACAGTGGACAGGCTTTCCTCAAAACCTACTGATGGGATCTTTAGTCATGCTTTAAAACTCTGCTTGCTTCTTTACTCAAATTGCTTATGCTAGCCTTAATGTTACTGTTGCTATGCTTACAGTTGTGTAGGGGGAAAGAGAGAGACATTCAGTCAAGACCACAACTATATTTCACAGCTGGGTTCTCCTCATCTGTTTTATTGCTTTGTATTAGAGCCATGTTGGGATATTTGCATGACAATGCACTTTTGGAGGTGCTCTTGGATGGGATTGGTCTTGTTTGTTTATACAGTGGTTTAAGCCATTCACAGTTGTGCACTGTCCAGAAGCCAAAATTCTGCTGTCTCTTCTGTGCCAACAACTTCCGCTGACTACTGGAGCATAGAGAAGCCTATGGCTGTGTACATCTAGGTAGAGAGCTTAAAACTCAATTGGTGACTAGCTAATTCTGTACAAAGCTGTAAAGAAAGCAGTCTAATAAACCAGAATAAATTCCTGTGAAGACTTGAGACAAATACATTCTGTATTGATGCTACTTTGGTGAACTTAGCACTTTTCAAACACAGCAACTTGGTTATTGAGACCAACTCTGAGGGACCATAACTGGTTTCTTATAATTATTTTCTTGTGTGGGATCTCAGTGAAAAAAAAAATAAAATAATGAGATTTCTCTCTGAAAGGTTTTAGAGGGTTTACAGACCCTGAACCACATGCAAGAGCTTCTGACTTGAATTCCTGAGTTATTTAAATTACAAGAGTTCACATCTGAGTTTGTTACTTAAAAGATCTAGTGGGCAAAGCTTTTTATGCTGTGAAAACAACTTAGTGCACATACAAACATTCCTGTATGTTTTGATCTATGCATAGGGAACAGAAAACAGTGCAGCTGTGAACTAGAAGGACATAGGATAGTAATAAACTTGGATATATTTGTAGTTCTATCAAAACCAGTGCAAATGTCCCATCAGTTTCCCAGAGATCAGGTTCAAGCCTTGATAAGCACAGGAGATAATGCTGATGCAGTGGGGTAGGTGAGGGATATACCCCAGAAAGTAAAGTCTGGAACTGTGTTGTATAGAATGTTACCATTAGAAATAGGCTTGGAATCACTGAGCTCTGCTGGCTTTGTGCTCCATGCACAAACCAGAAACATTTTGTCTTAAAACATTCCTCCACATGGGAGAATCATAGATTTACAGCACATACATTGAAGAAGGGACAATCATGAAAATCTATCCTGATCTACTGGAATTTTATAGATGTTTTATCAGGTCCTTGTGTAAATCAGCATATCCTTACATAGCATAGAAAAAGCCCTTTCATCTCCAAATTTGTCACTGCAAGGTATTGGTTAAATGGCTAGAAAGGGAAGACTGTGTCTAAAGCTCCCAACCTGCTCCTGGCCTGTCATCTGAGGTAACTGAAAGCAGCCTCAACCCTAAACGCTCTGTTATCACAGCTGTCCCTGTCAGTGAGTTCAGAAAATCAGAGAATCACAGAATTGTTTAGGTTGAAAGGGACCTCTGGGGGTAATATGGTCTAAACCCTCTTTGCTCAAGCAGGGCTACCTAGACAGGGTTGCCCAGGACCAAGGTATGTCCAGATAGCTTCTGAATATCTCCAAGAATGGAAACTCCACAAACTTCCCAGGGAACTTGTGCCACTGCTCTGTCACCCTCACAGTAAAAAAATGCTTATATCTCACTTGAGCCTTCTCTTCTCCAGGCTGAACAGTCCCAGCTCTTTCAGCATTCCCTCATAGGAGAGATGCTCCAGTCCCTTCATCAACTTTGTGGCTATTCATTGGACTCTTCAGTATGTTCATGTCTCTTTTGCACTGGGCAGCCCAGAACTGGACACACTACTCTATGTGTGACTGCACCAGTGCTGAGTAGAGGGGAAGGATCACCTCTCTTGACCTGCTGTCAGTACCTCACTTAATGCAGTCCAAGATACCATTAGCCACCTTTGCCATAAGGGCACATTGCGGGTTCATGGGCAACCTGGTGCTCACCAGGACCCCCAGGTTTTTTTTGTCAAGCTGCTTTCCAGCTGGGCAGTCCCCAGCATAAATGCTGACTCCCTCATTAGGAAAATGGTTTCGTTGAAGCATTGTTCTTTGAAAGCCAAAGCCTCAATGTCTCCCACCCCAAGTATGTTGGGACTGTTTTTTTTTTCTGAAAACTGCCAAAATAATTCAGCTGAAATTTTGCTGGAGACAGTTGTCTCTTCATCAGGGTGAGGAATCAGACAGTATTTTAGGAGCTCAGAAATTAGCTCATGTTCTTGCAAATCCAGCAGATAACAGCTTGTTCAATGCCACTCACACAGCTGTAGGGGAGAATATTAAAAAACTTTCAAACTTTATTTATTAGACTTTCTATAAAACTTGCCAGAGGAAAAGAAAATCCTCTTCAGCAACTCTATTCCCCCAGCTCATATAAGATGCCATGGTAGCAGAAGAAATGTCTGCAACTTTACTGGAGGAAGCAAAGTGTTAGAGTAATAGAGTAGGAGTTAGGACTCCTGACTCATTCTGTCACTGCCTCAGACTAGTTCTGAGCAGCTCTTACCTGAGAAGATCCAATGGCACTGCTGCCTGACTCATTCAAGTAATCAAGATGACTGAAAGCCTAATCTGACCTGAGTTTATCTGACAGTGACTCATGATAACAACTGCTGCCTGTCTTCTATATACCAAGTGATTCTGGGCCACTGAACTGTTTTGAGACCTTCTGAGTAAAAAGAACTTTGTAATTACAAAGAGCTCACATTTTAGCTAGCCCATACTGGCAGGTTCTTTGTAAAATACAATTTTAATTGTTTTTTATATAAGATAACTTCCCTCCACCTTGAAAATCAAAAAAAGTTTAAAAATCTCTATCACAATATTCCTTACTCTTCAAGAAAATCCAGCTCCATTTTTGAAGCTGCTTTAAGTGAACAACAACAAAAAACATTCACAATTTTCTCATCCAGCTTTGTAGAAACTCAAAATATAAGTCTCATCCTTTAAGACTCTTGATCTTCTGTTTCACAAGTCTTTATCTGAGGGACAGGGGAGGGACTATTTTGGCAGAAACAATAGTCCATTTGGAAAAGCCAAAGGCCTTTTGATATTAATATGGAGAATGATTAACCAAAGAAAAAGTCCTCCAGTAACAAGCAAAGGATGAGGTCACTGGGCAGAAGAGCCCAGACAGCACTTAAGGATATGCACTGGATTCAAGAGTGAGTAAGGGAACCACAGGAGTTTTCAGTTTATTACACTGTCCAGTAGAAGATGTTCAGGGAAGAAGTGTAGGAAAAGCAGAGAGTGCAAAGCACTCCTTTCCTGCTTTATACCTTTTCTGCAGTTAATGGGTTAGGGACCTTGTAAGCATGTAAACCGTTGTGTTTGAAAACCACTGTGGGTGTATTTGATATGAAAGCATCCAATCGTTTTTTAGACCATCTCTACTTTTGGCCTCCAACAATAATGAGAGGTAAGGAACCACACTGTGTAAGTGGGCATACCATGAGGCAGAAACCATGATATAATTCCATCAGATCAGTGATGGTGTTATCCAGGCCTGAGACCTGTTGGGGCAGGAAGCACTCAGTGTTTCTTTAGTTTATTTCTTCAGTGCCTGTTGAGCACTGAGAGTGAGTCTGCCTCCCCACAAACCTGCCACTACAAGCTTATAGACAGCAGTTGGTGAGTGGCCTTGTTTTTACTGTACACTGTGTACAAATCAGTGTCTGAAGGGGACTGTCAGAGGGAAGAGTGCAGGAGATGGACACTCAAGAAGAGGAAGAGTGTCCAGGGAGGGAGACAAATATGGAGGTGATAGGAAATGCAAGGCCTGGATGGCATAAAGAGTGTGAACCAGAAAGCTGAAACCAATTTTGAATGACATGCTGTTTTTAACTTTGGCACAGGCAGTCCTTAAAGAAATCTTGGGTTTAGTGCAGAACAGAGTGATACAGTGTGGGTGTGAGATGTGGCCCAGCTCTCCAAGGCTCTGGCGGATCACTAGGTACCAGTCCAATCAGTCTGTGGGTGGTTACTCCTCGTGGTATGGATTGGAGAGCAGCGTGGCTCCTTGTCCTTCTGACCACTCCTGGACATAGTAATGAGCCCTTACTCCAAAGACAGTCTGGAGAAGGGAAGACTGAGAATCAATTTTGTTAATGTTTACAAATATCTGAAGGGTGGGTGTCAAGTACAAGGGGCCAGCCTACTTTCTGTGGTGACGGACAATGGTAACAAACTGGAACACAGGAAGTTCCACCTCAACATGAGGAAAAACTTCTTTACTGTGAGAGTGACTGAGCCTGGAACAGGCTTCCCAGAGAGTCTGTGGAATGTCCAACCTGCCTGGATCTACTCCTGCATGGCTTGCCCTAGGTAGTTCTGCTCTGTCGTGGGGGGTTGGACACAATAATCTCTGGAGATCCCTTCTTACACCTACCATTCTATGATTCTATGCTTCTGTGATTGATTCTGTGATAGATGAGGGTCCCTGGATGATGCTTTTGTCTGGACTTACAGACATCCATGAGGATTTGAATCCTGTAGCAAGATCTGCCCAGGCACTGAAATCAATGGAAGTCTGTGCAGATGCAGGAATTGACCCACTTGGGTTCAGACACAAACACAGGGCCCTTTTTGAGTCAGAAATGAGTTGCAGATAAAAGAGCCTTCACAGGCCCAGGGTTCATCTTTCAGCTGTGTTGCACTTGCAGTGCAAGAGCTAAATGCATACAACCCTTCTAGAAGTACACCCTTCCTTTCCACTGCCTATATTAAATACAAAGCAGATTTCATCTGTAATAAATAATTCTTAAAAGTCAAAACAACAAGTGCATTTGTTCCATCTATTTTTAGCTTTGCCACTTGTTTAAAGCTTCGGTGCCTGACACTACTTAGATCTGTGATAAAGGCAGACAGCAAGAACTTTATCACGCTTTGATATGGCTGTTTTTTGTCAGCACACTCTCTCCTTTGTCACCAGTCTTAGAAGACAAAAAGCTGGAAACCATTCAAGGTGAAATAACTGAAACTCGTTCCGCCGAAGAGAGAAAAGAAACACAGAAGATAATAAAAAATGAAACTGTCCAGGGCAGTGCACTCATAAGGAGGGGTACTGAGCCCTAGAAGTGACTCAGCCTTTTACAGGTTCAGGCCAAAGAACAGCTTGTCTGCTTTGCTTGGGGGAAAAAAATCTGTCTAAATCCTGCCAGAAAATACAAAGCCTGGAGATGTTTTTCTACACCTCTCTCCCCTACCTTGGACAGATACACCAGGTTCCACCTGTTGGGGAGGGAAACACATCTTCTATTCAACTAAATTGTATCACTGATTGCCTTCCCTTTCACTTCTATGATACCTGTGAGCACAGGAGTCATCTTCCTGTCTCCTGCAAGAGTCCATCACTCTCAGCTTCTGCCTTCTTGTAGCGAGCAAAGAGCCTTCCTTTTGTAACCTTTTCCTCTATGTTACCCCCAGCAGTCTAAGAAGGAAAGATATCCATCCTGGTCCTGCCAGGTATACTTTACAGTAAGATAAAGGCAGGCCTTCAATCAGGATCATTCCGCTGTTTGCCAAGAATCCCATAATCGTTTGCCCTGGTTAAGGCCTCAGGTTCTCCATTTACCAAGTTCTGAAACAGCAGGATGTGGCTCACACAACCTAACAGCAACTTCAGTGGATATCAGAGAAGCTCTGTGAAACCTCTGCAGGTACCTGGTCTGTGTGGATTGCTCCTGTGATTGTGGTCTTTTCTAGATTTAGAGAGAAATGAAAGGGAAGGTCTCTGAAGGGAGGGTTAAAGGACTGATTGCTACTTTTTAGCTTGTTTCTGACCTGTAGAGTCCTCCGCAGGCTCATGGCATCTTTTTAACTGACAGGCCCAGTTTCTCTGAGTTGGTGAAGTAATTCTGACTTCTCTTGCATTCTTCCCGTAATGTGGTGTTGTTTCAGGGCTTCTTTTCTGCAGGCAACAAGCCTACATTTTCAAGTGTACAGGCTTAGGAACTAAGAGACAGCTGTGCTTGGTTTGCATCCACGGACGTAGAAGGTGGTTTTACAAATTCAGCCCTAAATGGCTAATGTGTTCTGAGTTTTAGGCATACTGTGCCTCCCAGTAGTGGTGGCTCTATTTCCATCTCCATAAATGCCTGGTAGACATTAAGGAAAGAAGAGTGTCAGGTTTTACAAATGATTTGGAGCTTGTTGAGGCTTTTGAGACACTCAGAGAAAGGTGTTTTGGAGGCAGTGCTTTTGCAGTGGAGAAAGGAATTACTTGTTCTTTCTTGTCTTATCTCTGAACATCACTGTGATGTGATGTGAAAGTTTGGATTCCTGTTTCTTCGTCTTAAATAACTGTGGAAAGCAATTGATCCTACAGCTCTGCAGGTGAATAGGACTTCTGTAAAAAGATGGTTTATTTTCCTGACACAGAAGACACAAGGCAGTGGCGTATGCTCCCTTCCTCACCTTATGTATATTTCATAGGTCCATATGGGCAGGTCACTCAACAGCTGGGTGGTTTTTTGTTTGTTTATTTATTTATTTTTTTCCAAAACTGTATTTGACAGAAATGTTATGGTCTCAGAATCACACTCTCAGCTTCTATAAACAAGTTGCTAAGCACAACCATCCAGTTTCATCATTTTATATGCAAATACATAACCTGTGCTTGCAATCACTTCTCTTGTTTCTATGCAATTAGATGCATAGAGTTTAGAAACTCAGACCTCTAAAAATAAGCAAAACCTGCTTTAACTTAGTTTGGTGAGACAGTTACTTCGAGTTTTTA
The DNA here is from genome assembly GCA_013399075.1 of Chloroceryle aenea. Lineage (NCBI taxonomy): Eukaryota > Metazoa > Chordata > Aves > Coraciiformes > Cerylidae > Chloroceryle > Chloroceryle aenea. The sequence continues at coordinate 713,876 of VWZY01008407.1, forward strand.
TTTTAAGAAGGTGGGAAAGAAGAGAAAAAGTAAGAGAAAAAAAGAGAAAAAATAAGAGATAAGTAATAAAGGCTTGCAGGGAAGCCATGAAGCTCAATTTCTTAATATTTGATAATTATCTTTAGGTGGCAAAGCGAAAAAGGCATGAAGACACATACAGTGTTAGGACTTGCACTGACTACAAAGCAGCTTTTGCAGAGAATAACACGTACTGAAAATTACTTTTACTGTTATAAAGCCATCAGCCAGAGTAGCTGTGAAGGATCTGGTTTTATGTCTCTGCCTTTAATTTCATAATGATTTTTTAAAATTCCCAGAGAGCATTGCAGCTGCTCCAGCATTGACAGCCATGAAATAGAAATGTAGTAGTTAGCAAGATACAGCTGCAGTGAAAAAAAAACCAAAACCTCCCCAGACAACAACCCCAACATTTGGATTGATTAATCTACCAAGATTGTTATTTGTATTTTAAATTCATGTTGTTTAAACTCAAATCTGTTTGCCTCCCAGCCATTTTATTTAGTTATGTTTTTCCTAAAGTGGTAACAATTTCAAAGATCTGCATAAAAAATGAACACTGCCCAAGCAGCTCTGGCCACTTGTTGGCTCTTACTTATTTCAGTGTTACATCTCAAGCCACTGAGATTGCTCTCTTGAGTCTCTTTACCCATAATGATGTAAATAACTATTCCTCCTTACTTTGCCCTTTTTGTAGATGTTTCCACCATCTCTGGCCTTTCCTAGTTTCACAGGATTTCATGCCATCATTATCAGAGGTTGGAAAAACAGTATATTTGCACGTGTCCATGTATATAAGACCTAGGGGAGTGATAGGAGAAGTTCAGCAGTTCCCAGATTGATTATCACCCACGCTAACACTGCTGTTAGACAGCATGTTTTGCTCCCTTTGGTTCCAGCACCATAAAACCTTCGCTGTGTCATGAATTTAGTAGAGTCCTTCACTGTATGGGCCTTGCATTACAAAAGCCTATCTGTAGCTCAGACTATCTTCTAACACCTTAGATAGGCACAAGGGAACCTCTCTAACTCCTGTCATCAGAAGAAAGGGGTCTCAGAGAGGGGTGGCCATTTTTTCTGGTGTCAAGAACTGCTTCTGGTGTGTCTGAGAGCTGTATGAGACCTGCTGTGAATTGAGATACAACGGGAGAGCGCCCCTTTGCCTGCTGCAAAGGATGAAGCATGATACTGTTCCCTGCTCAGCTAGTGGCTGGACTTAAAGTCAAGTAGTGTCTGCTAGCTTTGCTCTCCCCTCAGCCAGCACTGATATATCCAGGGGCCAGCAGAAAGCCCCTCACTGCATGGCAGAAGCTGCACGCATAGGACCCTGCCCTGCCTGCCACACATCTAGAGTGGCCAGTAAGAATGAAATGAGCAGACATAAACATGTCTGATTCAGACACCATCCCCAACCCATGGCTGCACTGAGCCTTTCTCCCAGATCTACCTAGGAGCTGGCCCTTCATGCGTGAGGGTATGGTGGATATCTTGCTGGGAGGGTCTCAGTTTTGACATTATCTGTGGCTGTAACCCCATACAGGCTTTCACATATGGTACTGGTGAGATGTAATTAGGCAAGAAAACAAAAGAACAGGAGAAAGCATCCCTTAAAACATCAGCTTGCATGAAGCTGGGAAGAATTTTCCTCCTGACATGTCCTGTGAGAACTCCCTCCATAGTGCCTCCATCCGCAGGAAGATGACAGGAACGTGACTCCTGAAAATCCTATGCTACCACAGGAGTGTTCCTGGAAGCCCCGCATGAGAGCAGGCAGGCCCAAAAAACAATGTTTCAGACTTCCTGACATGCTCTGGTATCCAGGGGATTTCCTCCAGCAGTTTGTAATATTCATGGATTTTGGAGAAGTGTTATCCCTCTAGTCCTGTGAGACCATCTATTTTATAGGAAACTCAGAAAACAGGAAATCTGTGGCATTTCCCAGCCCTCTCCTGCTTTTCGTGCTGATGATATGATTCAATTTTCATGATCTAGAGAGAAATACATCTTTTAGTCAACTGATTATCGTGTAGCATTTAATACTACTCACATCACTGAATCCTGCAATCATGCATTATGCAGTCAAGCATGCTTTACTTCCAGTATACCACTTACAGAAACCCATCTGGATTAATATTTTATTCCCTATTTAAAAGAGCTGCCCAAGGTTATCTTATCCTGTCAGACCATACTTTTCCCCCTCTCTAAATAATTCCTTTGCCCTCATATTGTTTCAACTTTTTATTTAGCAGCTCTCCATTTCTCTCCCAGCTAATTCATTTCTTGAAGTGCCTTCTCAGTCCTTTTAGTTTGTCTGTTCTTTGTTGATGGAATTCATGCACTCTAGCTCAAGCAGGCTATAGCAGCCTTTTCTTTTTCACTCAGAAGTTGCCTGTGGTACTTTAATAAGCCTTATAANGATTCAGTTTACCTAACCTTTCTAAAAACTGCTGTGTGTCTGAGTCATCTCTATTGCCCTCTGGTACTTTTCCATAATATCCTTCTTTTATAAGGTGACCAGAAAAGCATATGGCATCTCAAATGCAACCTTACATGTACTTAACCAATCCTGTCATAATTTCCTGTGATTTACAATTGATACTGCAGTGTTAACATTTCCCAGGATTTTGCAGAACAGTAGGTTACATTCCTTTTTCCTTGAGGCTTCCTCCCCTCCCACTCTTCCAAGGTGGATCTCCTTCATGCTGTCCCACAGTATTCTGCTGTTAAACATATAGTTCCACTTATTCAAGTCTGGACAAGGTCTTGGGAATCATGTGTCTCTTTAACCTTTCTGTCTTGGCTGGTAGGCATCCCTCTTAGACAAGTTGAAGAGTTAATGTTATGAGGGTCATTTTGCATTCAGCCCTGTTCCCTATGAATTTGAATGCTTTCAGATTCCAGTGCTGCCTGGTTTGTGATGGCACCAATTAGTTATTTACTATTATTGACAGTCTCTCTGGACAGGAGATGATCTGAGTCCCTTTCTTTTGAACCATGTGTTGGATCTGCTTGGTAGAGAATGAAGTCCACTGTTGCTCTAGCAGTAAGGAAAAGAATAAGTCTGGGAGAAGAATGAGACATTACTGAGTTTCAGTAGTTGTAGAAGTTCCATGTGAAGTAAACCTATGCTTGATGCCTTCTATAAAGTGTAAGGAATTCCTGGCCACTCACCTCCCAGCAAACTGCATACTTCAAGGGATAAAATCTGGCTCTTTGTACTAGAAAATATGTTACTTTTTTTTCAACTGACTCTGGCTTTTTCAAGTCTGAGAGAATGATTCTATGAAGATAAAGAGTAGAATCTATGGCCTATTACCATTTACTCCCACAGGTATTAAATCAGGTATCTCTAGCCTCAGCATTCTTGAAGGCAAATTTCAACATGGATAAAGAGAATCCCTTTCGGTTTTACAAAGTAATTGTGCACATTTATCTATTCACTTCAGATTATAGGTTCCAAGTGCTATTAACCTACAAGACAACCACTTGTGTGTATACATAATGTGCTTTTCTGGCTTTCCTACTTGAACAGTAAATACACAACTATGCACCCGTCCACACAGTCTCCCTGTATTTATGTAATTACATCCCTCGAGTAGACATTAAAGCAGGTATGTTGCTTGGTTCATAAAGAGCAGCCTGCCTGGATGGCTTAAGAGGTACGGACTGAGGTTTTGTTCTTACAGAGTGTGTATGACAGCACTGCAACTGGGGTCACAGGTCTACAGCACATACATAGGTGAAAATATATTTTGTTCAGAGTGTGATTCCAGCTCCCAGTCTATAATCACTTCATCCTGAAGTGTACTTGTTATATAATTATCAGGAGGCCTGAAGTGACAGGGCAAAAAAGGACTGGAAGAGGTGGAAAAATGACCTGGGATCTATTCAGACAAAGGAGCACTTGCTAATTAATGTCACTGGAACTCCGTGATTCTCTTAGACTTACTTAGATGACTAGTCCAAACCATGAGAACCTAGAGGTAGCTAAGCAGGATTTCAGTGACTAATAAATACTTCACAGCACTGCAGACCGGCTGAGATTGGCAGCCATCTCTGGAGAACACATAGTCCACCCCTTCTACTCAAAGCAGGCTGCTCAGGACTGTCCCATCACATTCCTAGTGATTTTTTTTTTCTTTGTTTAAATCAAATTTCCTATATTTTAGCTTGTGCCTGTGCCCCTTATCCTGCCACTGGGCACCACTCTCTCTCTTTCTTCATTATTTCACCCATCAGACATTTATACACACTTCTAAGATCCCTCTGAGCTTCCTCTTCTCCAGGCTAAATAACCCTAGCTCTCTTTGTGTGACAGATGCTCTGATCCCTTTATCATTTTTCTGTAGAGGAGTTGTTCTGGTGGCAGAGTCCACATGCTTATCTGAGGGCTCCTACTGCATACACACAGAGGAAAGCTAAGCTAGGTCTCCTTAGGCTCCTTCAGTAAACAGGAACAAACTGCAGTTGCTTTGTGCTTATGAACTGGTTTTTGGATTTACGCAACTAGTTAAATTTCCTGAACTTCAGCTATGCTTTATTCAGGGATGATGCAAGTTAAAAATATGCACATTTTTCTAGCTCTATTTCTGGGAGTTGAAGTCTATGACTTAAAACCTTGGCTGCCTCAGATGAATGCCCTTGCCCTACACTCAGTCCTTGGCTGGCCTGGATGGACATAGCTCAGCTGACATGAGTGAGTGCTCAAGGAGATGGGTTATTTCATTTCCTCTCTAACCTCCTCTCACTAGTCCCTGCTTCTCTTCCACAAAGTTGATGTTGCTTGCCTTCTGACTGTGCAGCATATCACTTACTCTTTTGTAAGATTTTCAGCCATATCCTTAGCTGTGGTAATAATAGTTCTTTGCTCCATTGAGCTCAGTTTGGTTTTACTTATCAGATCAAATATATTAAAAAATTCTTAAATCAAATTGATATTTTAAAGGTCTAATAAGTAAAGGTATGATTTCAAAATTGAACATGATGCTTTAGCTTTGTCTGGTATGCTCATTAAATATTTAATTAAATTCCAGGATGAAATGGGTTGATGGTTGGGAGGAGGGGGATGTGAGTTGACCTTGCACTGACCAAAGTCTTTTATGTGGAAGTCTAGAGGTTTTTGTAAGGTGAGTGAGCCTTCAAATCCCAACCACATGACAGCACTGCCGTTGAAAAAACAGTTAATCATAACTCATGAATTCACTCGTCCTTCACCTAAACCCTCGCATTCGTCTTACCCTCCCCTGGGTCTGGCCTAAGGAGAAAGGGAAAGGGGCTGACTCTAGCATTGTCACATGTGTACAGAAGACCTTCAATCTCTAGGAACCTCCAGACCCAGCTGATCCAATGCACAACTTTGCTTCTTTCCTCTAATTCAGGAAGCACAGATGAGATTTTCATTCACTCAGCTGTGTGGTGCCAAAACATAGTGAACTCAGGCAATTCTTCATCATCTTTCTCATAGTGGTGGATTCCCCTACACTGGACAGTTTTAAGACTCATCTTGACAGGGTGCTGGGCCATCTCATTTAAACCTTAAAAAGTTGGATAAGATGATCCTTGAGGTCCCTTCCAACCTGGTATTGTATGATACTATGATTTTCTGGTTTTAGAATTCTTGCCTCTTCATTTAGTGGTAGTCTTTATACAGACAGTGCCTTTGAGCTTTGTGTATCTCTTAATCACTTCTGCATACACCAGCTCTTCCTACCAAGATCATCAAAATATAGAAGATACAGAATGAGATTGGTTTTAATACCAGCTACTGAGGACTGACACTAAGCGACTTCCCACCAGGAACATCTTCCACACAGAGAGACAATTGCTTCATTTCCTTTAAGAAGTTCTCACAAGTCCTCTTACAATTGTAAAGCTGTCAAATTTCTTCAGTTAAATTAATATCTTTCTATATCGTATCGTATTAAATGCATTATCGAAGCCTGATTAGTAAAAAACAGATCACTGCCTTGAAAAGTGAAACCCTATGTTGCTTTTTCTTTTAACTTCATGTCAATAGCTCCTCATTCTAAAATACATTCTTTAACCTTGCATAGTATAAAGGTCAGGCTAGCACATTTCTCTACTTGAAAAATGAAAAATACCTAAAGTGTGCAGTTGGTTAGCTACATGTTCATATTATATATTGTTTATTATCTAGATGCAATGTCAGCACTTAATGAGTAAGAATGAATTCTGTGTGTTAGAGTTATGACTGTCATCTCAGGAAAGTAACACAGAAACAGACAGAATAAGCTGGTATTAAATGCTAAATCATATGGCAGCTCATGAGCTCACCTTTCACCTCTGGGAAGCTGGATTTAATAGAAAACCACAGCAGGGAGAAAAATATCACTTGAGCTCAGCCTTTCTGCAGTTCTGCACACCCCAGGCAATTGGGGGTGCGTGTTGGTGGGGGGAGACTTTCCAAAGCCATTTGGTAAGCTCTTGCAGGTGCTGCAGCTTGCACAGGGCTGCTCTCTGTGAGGCCTCTGATACTGGGGCCTGTCTGACCTCATGGAGTTTAAAAGCTGTACTTCAAGGCTGATGCTGAAACTTACCTGCCTGGGATTCATGAAGGGATAAGGTGAGAGTTTTTGACCATGTGAGGAAGTCTATTTGTGACCGGGCAGTCTTCAGTCTTATTTTACCCACGTACACCTTAGTACTGTGGTGGGTGGACAGCCCACTGGGAAGTTAAGGCTGCTGTGGGCCTTGCACTCAGGTGGTGAGCAGGACTCCTTGAGCAGCAGGGGCCAGGGGAAGCAGGGTCAGGCTGCTTTTCCCCCACCTGTCACTCCATACTGCAGGGGTTTGGGGACACTTGTCATTTCTTCCCATGCAATATCTGTGAGCTGTGGGAGAACTGCAGCGGAAAGGGAAGAGCTAACTATCAAGGATTAGTGTGCATTTCAGGTTTTGAGAAAGAATATGCCCACATAAAGTAGGTGTTGCTACAAGGAAAGAGATATGCAACCTCATTCACTCTCCTTCATTTGCTTTGCATACATGCTGGGAAAATATACACGCATAGACCTGCGACTCTGGATGCTCCTCATGTATCACTCTCGCTGTTTCCTTCCCACCCCATCTCCTTCCATCATTCACTGCACAGAGATCCTGAGAAACAGACGACCTCCCCTTGTACAACCAGCTCTGCCTTCTTCCCTGTCTCGGTCTCCCCAACTGTCCATGGGCTACTGTTAGATCATCAGTAGTTTGGCCTTGTCAGTTGTCCTTAGTGCCAAGTGACCTGCCCAGTCATTTCATGTTCTTTATTTTCTGGATAACATTGTTCTCCCGAGTATGTTGTCTGACTGCATGAAGTGCTCTCTCCCTTTCTGCCTTAGTTATTCCAAGTATCAATCACTCCACAACCACCTTCACTGCTATTAACCTTCTTCCTGTCTTCCAAATCAAAATCCATTTCTCACTTCCATATGTCAACACCAGCAACAAGCATCGATTAAATGTCTTTCATTTTTAAAGCACGCAGCCTTGCTACCCTTGCTTATAACTTAATGCTTCCCATATGCTTCTCATCAGACTCTCAATTCCTCTGTTTGCTTCCTCCAAGAAGTCATTCTTCATTATAATAAGTTGCCCCAAGTAAATTTATTCATCATCTTTTTCTATGACAGCCACGTTCTTTCACTACGGGAAATTAAACACTGTACCATATGGCCAGAGCAGCAAACTTTAGTACTCACTTGCTCAATTGTTTTAACACTTTGCCGCCTTCGTACAACAGTCTGCTTGCCACTAGTGTGTCAGGATTCCGCCTGACATATGCATTAGACACATTAATGGGAAGGAGGAAATTAAGTGAAGTTGACAATGTGAGGAAAGAACAGTATGATCCCATTAAGTTCCAAAAATTCACTATTTCTACTATTTTTCAACGGGTTGGGGGGAAAAAAAGGGCCCCTTAAACTAATTCCTCTGAACATGCTACATCATTAGCCTGCTGTGCCGCCATATGACACCTTTCAAAAACTGGATAATGTGAGAATTCAAAAGTCTGGGGACAGCATATACACAGCTCTGCTGTGCATCCCTTTTGTGAACCTTTACTTTTCATGCTGCAATTGTTCCTCAAGCCACATTAGGTCCTGTCTAATTAATTACGCACTATCTACTGCTAGAAGCTTAATTTTCTTCACGTGTGTCTTAGGAAATTGGCATTCATGCCAAAGCCTTTTGATACATGTAGCAAATTGCATTTAATAGTATAGGAGGAATACAGACTTCCTTCCCTTGAGTCTATTCAGATGTTGACTTCTTGCAAATCCTTCTTCTATATATGGATCTCTTCTCAGGAGATAAAAGAAGCTACATGTGTCCACAAATATGTTTCATTTAATTGAAGCAGCATATAATTATTTTGCTTTGGACATTATCTATCTCTGGTCATTATCTATCTTCTATCTAAGAAAGAAGAAGGCACCTGTGCCTTTACAGTGTGCAGAATTATATCTGAATATACCAGGGATGAATTTGTCCCTTCTTCATCCTGGAGAAGAGAAGGTTCAGGGGAGACCTAACAGCCACCTTCCAGTACCTGAAGGGAGCTTATAGAAAGACTGGAGAGGGCCTGTTTACAAAGGCCTGGAGTGAAAGGATGAGGGGCAATGGTTTTAAATTAGAAAGGAGTGAGTTTAGGTTAGAAGTAAGGAGGAAGTTCTTTACCACGAGAGTGGTGGATCACAGGAACAGGTTGCCCAGGGAGGTGGTCAAGGCCCCATCCCCAGAGACATTCAAAGTGGGGCTTGACAGAGCTCTGAGCAACCTGGTTGTCCCTGCTCTCATCAGGGGGGTTGGACCAGATGACCTCTAGAGGTCCCTTCCAACCCAGACATTTCTATTTCAAGGCTGTACAAGGAGTAAGGACTAGAAATGTGTCTGCTGATGCTCCTGGACTTCCAGGCAGATGCGGGCAGCTGCTCAAATGGTTGAAGTCCACAGACTCCATTTGGGCTCTGTTTGTGTAAAAGCACCTGCTTTTTCCAAGCTTGCTGCAGGTTCAGAGATTTTCTCATCTAACGTAAAATAACAATATGCAAGGTTCCCCATTACATTTCTTCTTTCTGGATCCAATATTCAGCACTGGTGTGTAGCAACCATTAAAATGAATATCTGAAATAAAATTAATAATAAGCAATAAAATGAAGCCCTCGAAAAAGTACTTGCTATACTTCAAGTAGTGAAGATTTCATTCAGTGTGACATTTCCTTTATGCTGATTTCGCCATTATCTCTATTGCTCAGTGTGCAGAGTTTCTGCATTATACATGAAGATAGATTTGGGAGCACAAAGAATCACAGGATTGAGAGGGAGGTCATCTATTGCATCCCTCAGCCTAAAGGAAGGAAAGAAGTATTAGAGATATGCCACTTTTAATCCTATGTGATGGAGACTGTGCGGTCTCCCTTGTCAATCTATTCCAGTGTTTTATACCTGAAAGAGAGAGAGAGAGCTCTTCCCAGTATATTACCTAGGTCTACCATGCAGCAATTTCAATCCATTACTTCTCATTATATCCACCATGAGAAAACAGGTTATCTCTCTCATTTTTGATACAGACTTTTATGTATAGGAAGACTGTTATCACAACCTCTCTAGTTCTCTTTTAGAATAAGCAATATCAATGTATTTCATCTTTATCTGTAAATCACATGTTTCTAGATATCTGATCATTCTTGGTTCTTCCCTTTGGGTTCTCTTCAACTGGTCTTTGTCTTTCTAAAAACCCTTTCCTGTCATTCCTGGAAGACTAGATGAGACCTTCACTTGATGCAGTCAGGGAATAATGTTTTCCTTTAAGTGCTCTCCATGGATAAGCAAAAAGGGGCTATAGGCTCATATAGCTGTTCTCAAATTTAATGTATAACCCTCTTTGAATTGTATTGGTCTAGTGAAAAAAGAAATTACACCGCTCTGGACTATATTCATTTGCCTGCAAAATGAGCTGACATTACAACAAAATATTGAAGCTCAAGACGTTTCTGAGGGAGTCAATCTGAATACACATCCACATAAAATTAAATGAGTCCACTGCATGTGTGCTGCTAAATACTCAAATAGTAGACACAAGGTACATCAGGGAGTTAATGCATTCACTGCTGGTAGAGCAACTCTGGATAGTATTGCTTTGCTGCCTATTGTATAAATCCATAGTACATAGTAGACATTGCATAGAAGAACAAGGCAAGAGGAAGGGCAAGCAGTGGTAGTAGAGCTTGTATTTCACAAACAAGAGACCCAGAACTGTGGAAAGGAACTGATCTGTTCAGAATTGTGGCAAAGAAGAAATTGATACTAATTTTCCTGAGCTTCCCTCTTACTGTGTCCATGGGGCACTCTTCCTTGCCATGAATGAATCTCTGCTCAGTTCTTGGAGTTTGTGAAGTGCTATTTTCATAGATTTATGACCTTGAAGGGACACAAAATAGGGTTTCTTCCACAGAATCCGATGATGTATAATGATCACAGAGGAGTCAGATTTGCCATGAAGGACATCAAAGAAATGTTGTGTAGTGCATATGAGTACAGTCTTCTTTTAATCTCCTCTGGCTTTAGAGATAGTGTGATGTCAATGGGCAGGCTGTGACATTGCATACAAAGATGAGATCATCTTCTCTTCTCCTCTGCACTCTTAGTCTACACATGTATCAGCAGTTTGGCAGGAGGTGCACTTTCTATTGATTAAATGGATCAGCAGGGTTCCCCTTGGGCTGTAGTAAAGCTCTAGGAGACAGGGAATGTGAGTCAGAAGTTTTCATGTTTAGATTATGAATTTTCTGATAGCGAAGATTTGAATGGCTCTTTCTGTCAGTGCCGGCTGACTTTGTGAGGAGAGTCTTCATTCCAGTGGGGCTCTGTTAACTCCTTTTCCCTTTCTCCTTTTCCATCCTAGTGTCAACATCTCAAACATTGCAGATGCTAAGAATCTTCCACCTCCAGTGTCTCAAAGTTATTTATGGTAATGTGTCTGGAAGTGGCCTTGCCTTGGGAAGAAGGAAAAGCTGAGCAGCCACAAATGCAGCATGCAAACTCCCTTGTATGTTGTGAAAGCTTGTAGCCTCTGACCCAGGTGGCCCAAGGTCTCCAGGAGACCAGCTGGTTCAATACCATGTTCACTCTTAAGAGGGAAAAGGAGTCCAGCTCACCATATAACAGACTAAGGATTCCTAAAATTTGTTCTCCTGACATGAGGTATTCAGGGTTGATAGCCTTCACTCTGTTTTCCTCTTCCTAAAACAGTGTCCTTCTATAGGGCATTCTTATTTGAAATGAAAACATCAAAATATTTCACTATTTGATTGTGGTTTAGCTAGTCCCTTCCAGACTTTCCAAGAAATCTGACAGATGCAGTCCTGGGGGACAGTAGGAACACTAGGAGTAAGGGCCCTCTTCCACAAGGAAGAATGCATAACTGAACTGCAACCAGAGAACAAGATGGAAAACCAGCCACCCCTCAGTGCTAAATTTGAGCTTCAAAGTCCCAAATCACCCAGCATGAGCCCATTCTCTCTCCCTTCCTCCTCACTCCCCTGCCATCTCCACACATCCCAACCCTCACTCCTCTCCAGCTCCCACAGTTTGTACAGCAAAAGTTAAATCCCTTGGATTTTTAGCAGTCACAATTTGAGAGAGGGACAGATACATTTTTGTGGGCTTTTCCAGGCTTGTGGTTTGCACTGTATTCCCTCTGAGCATAATTTACATAGGAAGGAAATGAATATTGCAAAATAAGTCTTAGTGTGTTTAGATGCTGTTCAGTTAGCAGAGCTCAAGGTTTCAAAGAGCTGGGTAGCAGTAAAGATGGCATTTGCAAGTGCCGTATTTCCTAGTCACTTCATCCAAACAAAACACCAGTACAAACACCCCAGCAAAACCTCAGAACCCAGAAGATGCCCACTGCAGTTGAATTCCATACTACAGTCCTGTTTCTCCAACCAGGAACATTTTCTTTCTCTTTTTTTTTTTTTTTATGCCATATGTGCAGATTGAGTTTCTATTGAAACATATAAATCTTATTTGAGCCACAAAGCATTAAGCCATTATTATCCTTATAATTTCATTACCTCAGTTTCCACCCTAGGATATTTTAAACTAATTGAACACCCAAGGTATTCCCATGAAGTTTATTTCCTAAACATTTTTGAAGTACTGTTGATAAAGCCAAAATGTACAAAGCCCATGCTTCCTAAAACACTCTGATTTATTAAAGCAGAAATGTTTTTTTATTAATAGGATATGACTGCCAAATAGTTCTTATCATTTTATGTTTCCATGCCATGTATTTTCATTGATTTCCAAGAACTATTTAACTTCCATGAAGATGTGCCAGTTTTCTTTCCCCTCATAATATCACTTTAAGATGCTTGCCTTTTTTTTTTTTAACTATGAATTTACATTGTCTTTTGCTATTTTCTTTGTCTTGATTTAAACTGTTTGGCTTTCCTTGTTCTTGATGTCACAGGCTGTCTCTGATACTCCATCTACACTACTAATGTTTCCCAAATGTTCTTCTGTTACACTAGACTGTTTTTCAGTAGAAACTTATTTTATATTCTTGATTAAGTTCGTAGCAAATAAGATCAGACTAGATGATCATTATATTCCTTCCCAACATGCAAAATCAATAAAACAGTTTCATATGCATACATGTTGCTTTGTCAGTAAAGACAGCTCTGCCTCTATGCTTCTTTTCCAGACCCATATTACAATGATGTTGGATCCAGATGCAAAATTTGGACTAGAATTTTGAGTTGGTGGTTTTCATTTCGCAGGTTATAAAGGCACAAGCTGTTATTTTTTCCAGAATAAAGAATGGCACTCAGGCTTGGATGGCACAGCATTAAGCAGTTTTGCTTTTATATAAAGCAAAAAGATGGAAAGATCAGAGGTTTCCAGATTTTTTTTGTGTTTTGTACAGGTAGTAGCACCATTAGACATAATGGCAACTAGCAGAGAAACAGTGAGGGAAGCTGGTTTACTACTGAAAATGTGATAAGTAAACTGAGTAGTAACCAACTCTCACTCCTAATTTCAAATTGGTGAGCTTGGATCTAAAGCTGAACTCAGACCTTTATCTGACAAAGCCATGTTGTTTTTTCAATACAATAAATTGAAGTAGTCCTGAAAAAGACAGAAGTTTTAAAACATCATCCTGATGGGTTATTCTTCCAAGTAGTTCTGCTGAAGCCACTGACACTTCAAGACCAGCGGGCAGTATTTGGCCTATTGGATCACTAGGTCTTTCAGCTGGGCATGACAATGGTCTTTGGTAGCTGGTTTACATGCCTTATCAGATTGCAAGTGAAGCAAACAATACTGAATCAGGTAACCAGTAAAAAAATGACTCTCTCCCTCTTTTTAAATAAATAGCCAACCGTTACCATAGTAACTGCCAACAGTAGAGATTTCAACTGTCTTTATTATGAACAGCAAAGTAAAATATTCTCTTTTCTTGGGAGAGCTAAGGAATGTTCATCCAAAACAATAGATTAGCTAATCGTTGCTTGCATAGCATTTCATCTCCAAGACATAGATGGACGGGAAGTGGCTCAGCTACTCTCCAGTGGTCAGCTGAAAACTGCAAAGCCAAACCATGATTTATTGTCCCAATTATCTGTACTGCCTAGGAAGGAGAATCACTAGTGGACTTGAAGTTTGGCCTTCTTTGTCACCTCTTGAAGAGCCTTCTGCTAGTCAGATATGAAATTTAGAGGTGATGTGTAGGAAAGTCAAGCATGTCCCATTGTCAGAGCTCTCCAGCTGAAACCATTACCTCGAGCTATTTCTCAACTGGACAAAGATTCTCAGCCATTCATGTGTTTCCTACACTAGAAACGGTTGCTTGCTTTTTATTCTAGTCTTTGGATCATCCTCCATATTTTTCCCTCCTGTCTGCTTACACAGCTACATAGAAGAAAGTATTTAAGCCTCTTGGGTGTCATGGGCCCAAGTATCATTCAGCACCAAGACTTCTCCCTGGGCTGCAGCAGGTGTCAAAGCTACTCTATGACAGAGCAGAAGAAAACACAGAAGGTGAGGGGTCAGCAGTCCAAATAGCAGAAAACTGGAAGGCCTCAGGCTGTGTTGATGAGCACTGGTAGTTCATTCTGAAGCATAGGATTATGACACTGAGGCTGGATTGAGAGGAGGTTTATATTAACTTCCTTCCCCCAAAAGCATAGGCCAGCTCACTCACCTCCCCAGCATCTCTCACTGTGTTGTCTCTTTCCACTGGAAAATCCACCAATGCTGTTTCCAGTTCAGTTTGACTGACACGAACGATGGGGCTTCCACAACCCCGTGACAGGTGTTTTATTGGAATAAATGTATATCACCAGGGACAGAAGTTAATGAGTGGGCTGGATTCTGACTGTTGAACATGGATAGTGTTCCTTCATTTCAAGCAGTCCCGAGGTGTGTGATCAGAGATGTGGAGGAGACCTGAGGCTACTTAATGCGATCTCAGGAACTGGCTACCCCTTCAGGGCCCGAGGTGGCACAGACATCTCCAGGTCACTTGGGTGAAACTTATTAACCTCTCAGTTTCTTAAAGATTGTCTCTTTTATATTTTTGTGATCTGAAAGTTCACTTAAGGGGAAGTTCTTTGAGAACGTGATCCGACACCACATTACTAGAGCTAATTGGGGAGCCAGACCTGGCTTCGGTTCTGTCTGGTCAGGTTTCACGAAAAAAAACTTCAGAATCTCACCAGATCAGAAGATAAAAGCTGATGTCAAAAGAGACATTGTGTTCTCTCCTACTTTTTCTTTTGATGATGTCAGTTCTAGTGGTTTAATAGTGCTGGTAGTTAAGCAGGAAAGTTTTCTGTAGTTAACTGTTTGCAGTGACAGGTATTAATTAGTTTTACTTCGACAGCAATTCTTCAGTAATAGCTCTTCAGTGACAATCCTATTTGACTGATTTATAAGAGCTCTTTACCCTCTATTAAGAGACAAGTTAAACTTAAACTTAAATCTTATTACTCATAATTGGGGCTTGCAAAAAAGAGTATAGACTTCAGACTTTTAAATTTTAATTATGGGTACATTTAATAGTGATGAAAGTGAACAGCTAATTGCTCTGGTTTGAACCAGGCACAATGCATGTTCTCTGCAAGCTTCATCTTGTAGTTCAGCCAGTGCACCTCAACCCTGAATCCTGTTAATCCAACCTTGCGGGTTTTTTTTTGCAATAGCCAGTTTGTCAGTGTGTTTTATGAGATACAGGGAAAAAAAAAAAAAAAAGAGA
>VWZY01008407.1:739180-752253 GCA_013399075.1 Chloroceryle aenea
GTGACCAGCTGCCAACTGGATTTAACTCCATTTAATACAACTCTCTGGTCCTGTCCAGCCAGCCAGATTTTAACCCAGTGAAGAGTAAACCTGTCTATGCCATGAGCCAACAGCTTCTCTAGGATAATGCTGTGGGAGACATTGTATAGACTTTACTAAGGCCTAAGTAGACAACTTTCACAGCCTTTCTCTCATCCACTATGTATGTCACCCATGATGGCTGTGCTTGGTCCCCTGTCTGTCCTGCACTTGCCATGTGAGTTCACGAACCTCTCCATAATTTTTCCAGGTACCAAGGTCAGGCTGACAGGCCCGTAGTTCCCCAGATTCTCCTTCCAGCCCTTCTTGTAGATGGGCATCACATTGGCAAGCCTCCAGTCATCTGAGACCTCCCCTGTTAGCCAAGACTGTTGATAAATGATGGACAGAGGATTGGAGAGCCTTGTCATCTCCTAGTGAGTTTTCTGAGGCATCTTCAGTTTCTTTCATCAGTTAATTGTTCTTGTTTTAGCTGTTTCAAGAAAATGCCCATGGATGGTGATGCAAGAATTTATGGTAATGTATGAAAAAAGTAGCTGCAGCTTTCGGAGGTAACATGCTCTTAGATTCCACTTTCTTTAAGCACAGGAAAGCAGTCTGTGAGCCATCAGAATACAACATTAAAAGACGTTAATGGAATAGAGAACAGCCATATTGCATCAACTTTAAATAGCAGACAAGTCTTAAACCTAAATCTAAAGCATTCTTCCCAGGCTTGATGATTTTAAGATTTCCTCAAAGCTTTTTTCTGACTTCAAGGTTTCTTGAAGATTTCAAAACCCCGGCTTAGTTCATTTGCAGGTGATAACTGTACTTCTTTAGGCAAGTCCCAGGCTCCTCATTTCAAGTTCACTAAACTGAGGAGGCTATCTTTTTAGACAAAGTCCTGAAATGTGCTACAGTCTTGGCTAGATTTCAAGGTTACTTGACATTATTCACAAGCAGTGGCTGTATTGTATGACCAATCACCAGGGTAGTGGCAAGAAAGTATTACAGTTCTGAACAGCTATGAGTAATAGACAAAACTATTTAAAGCAGAAGCCAGGAGAAATGTATGTTTGTCATTCAAGTAAATAGATAATGACATTTTTTTTAACAGAGAGAAATAATTCTTCATGCAGGTGGTGTGGGAAATGATGTGTGACATTTCAATAACTACTTGCTGGGTTTTTTAATGCTTCAATAAAGGTATAGTTTGTTTAAGATGGGAACCTCCATCCAGTACTCAAGGATTCCCATTGTGAAATGGAAGGATAGAGAAAAAAGGAAGCAGGTAGCATTGTGCTACTGTCAAATTTTCCATCACCATCTTTTGATCTTGTAGGGTTTTTTTTCTCCCGAGTCCTTCTTTTTTGCTTTCAGTAGCACTCATTCTGCAGTAAGGATAGAGGGCAAAACTGGCCTGCCCTTTCTCTGTTCTTTTCTATGCATGAGTTTTGCCACAAACTTTCTTCCAGGGTTGGTCACCTTCTTGGCATCCAGTTTGTTCAAGCCATCTGCATTTTGTTATCAATTATATACAGTCCTTCCTTGAAGCATTTCACAAATGTCAAAGTCCTGTAGCATCCTTATCTACAGAGTGATGTGTGTCAAATCTGCCTTATCACAATCTGCCACCAGGGTTTTTACATGTGTAACTTTCATTATAGTTGACAAGAGTGATACATGCAAATCTTCCACATTGCAAGCAAAAAAACTTTCTTTTTTAAAAAAAGAATCTGACTCGTGGAAATAACTTCTGTATATTGCAGTGAGACAAAAACAAGACTGAAACAGCAATAGCTATTAACAGTCAAATATGATATACAAAAATGGAGACTACTAAGACTGCTTTACAGATAGTTAGTTTGGTCCATAGTCCGTCTTGGGTCAACCAAGAGCACATGCCACAATCTCAGGGTTCAGGTTATTATTAGATGGGCAAGACAACAACAATAGTGGAGGACAGCAGCTGTATTTTGCTGCTTGAGATATTACAGATGAAAACATGAAAAAGACAACCAGAGGACTTAGTCAGAATCTGAACCAAAAGATTAAATTTTGTACAGAACCTCAGAGGCAGTGAGCTTGGTTCAGCCTGTGACCAAACACCCAGTCAGAATTTACATGCCACAGAGTACTCTGACCACAGGAATGCTATAATTGACAAAGCAAGAAAATTCATGTAACAAGGCACAACGTATATTGTTCCTATACATTAAAGACAGGGAAACTATCAAGTTAGCTGCTGACTAAAATCTTCCAAATCTGTAGTTGACTTAGATTGAAATGACTAAAGTAGCATCAGTCTGGTGCCACATATGTGGGAGTGCATCAATGCATAGTCTGGGTTTACAGGATATAGGGCAGTAAGCAGTTGGGTAAATAGAATTAGGACAGGAGCTCTAGTCTATTACAACTAAAAATTGTTTGGCTCTTTTCCAGGGCTTTGTAGACATGAATTTTCTTTCTGGGTTTGGTGCCCTCAAACTTCCTGTTCCTCTCAGGCAAGTTTCAGAGACAGATTCTGATCTTAGCTTATTCCTTTGTAAATTTAAAATAGTTCAGTTGAGCCCATCATGTGGCAATTGTCCAAAACTATCCTAAATGAGCTCAAAATGCCATGGAGGGTGCCTCATTTTTTCATCTATAAAAAGAAGAAGGACTCTTCTCTCACCTTCCATTTTGCCTCTTTGGTATTGCAGCAGAAACAGAGTTACTGCGCACATATTTGCAAAATTGTAGCTGAAGTCTCTATCTGCTAATACAGTATCAGAAATGGATCAGTACTCACAGAAGACTTGAACAAGCTTTTCAAGGTGCAGTCCCAAATCCCAAACATTGTGAGAGCAGAGCCATGTAGCTCTGGAACATGTGCAGTGGTTCAGAAGGGAGACTGAGCAGAAGGATTTACCCACAGAAATAAGGTTCAGGATTTTAACTCTGAAAGTTATCAACTAGCAAAATAAACTTTCAAAAGTGGTGGGATTTCTCTCTTGATGATTTTAAATCAGCCTGCCGATGTATTTCTGGATGTTATGTTTCTGTTAAACACAACCTTTTGTCTTCCAAGCAGAGGCAGGCTAGAGAAATTCTTTATTCCATCTGTTTAAAGAAATAAAATTAAATAAATTAGTATGCTAAAACTTTCAAGTTTCTCAGGCCTAAACAGGGGAGATAAAATATAATGCAGGCTCAGAATGAAGAACATACAAAGAATATTCATCCAGGAACATGCAAAAAATCAGACGGTAAATTGCTCAAGAGTAATAACAACATAGTGTCTACATTTCTAAGAGATAATTTTAATAATACAAGCAAAGAGAGACCAGATTTGCATAAAGTAATGCAATCCCATTCTCAGTATCTGTGTGTGTTACTAGCCCTTCCTAAATGCACAAAAAGGTGTGTTTGCAAAGACACCTTTTAGCTGAGTGCTCAGACTAATCACAGTTTGGTGATTAAAAATAACTTTTTTCTTGGAAAAAGGGCTGTTTGAAAGTGAGTAACCTGAATTCAACAACACATCAGAGTAGTTTACACATCTGTTCATTTTTTTTGTGCTGAATCTTTCAAATTTCCCAGAAAAAAAAAAAAAAATCTTAAAATTACCATCTAAGTCATCTTTATTATTTATCTGTATTTGTTAGGGGGTGAACATACATTAGCAAATTTTGGAACTGTGTACCTGAAATGGATATTTTAATCTTGAAAGTCCTGTTACCTAAGAGGAAAGATTTTCAAAATCAGAATTAGGACACTTTTGCATTGACATATTTTAGGATTGTGTAATGTTTCTGTGAAAGACAGAGATGCTTCTTGTAAAAAAATAGTATATAGGACACTGGAAACCCTGAGTGTAGCGGTGGTATGCACAATTTTTTTTTTCTGAATAAGTATTTTCAATTCTTCAATGTCTGTTTCAAAGATTTCTCTAAAAAAAGTCCTACTAACATTTACTTTCTGAAAAGGGATAACTGAATTAGGCTAGACTCATCTGTTTTTTCTCTTGCTTCCGAATACGACTCATCACACAGGAGAACCATTCACGGGTTGGTTTCATGATAAAGACCAAACATTGTGTCTTGTACAAACATGATTTAAAAAAAAAACATTTTTCTAAAAGCTTGGTGTGAGAAAATGAGATGTCAAAGATTTTGTTCCTGCACGGTGAGAGTACACCACTCAGGATCTGGGCTTTCACCAGTGTAAAATTCCAGAACATGTAGGTGTTTTGTTAGAAAACTCACATACATTGAATTGTACCATAAAGAATGGTCGTTTTAATTTGGGTGGCATGATCTCAGTTTTAAGGTGAGCAGAATCTGAGGAAGTCAGAAGGAAAGATAAAGAGTGAAAGGGATTATTATGTACTCTTTGTGTATATGAAAGTAATTTTCCCTGATTGTTTCCATAGAGGACTATAATCAGTTGGCTGATTTTGTCAGGATATTTAATTGTGAACAGAAATTAACAAAATATAAAATTTTTTTAATTATTCAGGTTTGCAAAATTCAGGGTGATTCAAGTAATGCCTCTGTTCTGCTTATGAATGGTTTCATGCTCAGATTATTTGTGCTCATGTATGGCATTTCTCACTGGTGTTAGCTGTGCAATGATTCTTCATGTGAGGACCTCCTGAGTAGCAGGAAAAAATCGAGGTTTGAGGAAAGCATTATTTTAGTATTCTTCAGAAGATGCTTGGGAAAAGCTGAGATGAGAAGTCAGAAAATAGTACGTTAAAGAGAGTATTCTTTCTTTTTAGAATGAGAGTTTGTCATGGTTTAGGGTCAGGGCAGTCTGCTAGACCTATAACAGATGTTCTCTGCTAAACTCCCCTCCCTCCCCAAAGGCGAAGAGAAAGGGAATAAGGGAGAGAGACTTCACAGTTAGAAAAGAAAACTAGAACAGCTTTAATGAAAATAATAATAATAAAGTGGAATATATACAAACCAAACCCCCTCCCCAGCAATGGCAATTATATCAGCGTCACCACTGAAGCTGTGGAGCAGGCACTGGGCACACACTGGACACGGCAGCAGATGAGAATCAGATTCAGAAGCTGGATTCTGGAACTGGATTCAGGAACACATAGGTTGGGATTGAAGTCAGAATGGACAGAGTCCTCCTCAGATGACAGCCACTGAAGAAGAAAACTTGTCAGTTATGATCCCTCAGCTTTATACTGAATATGACATATATGGGATGGAACCCCTTATTGGTCAGCTTAGGGTCAAATGTCCTGTCCACTCCTCCCCGCAGGTGCAGCTTTTGACTTTCTGCACCCCCTAATGAGGTACACACAATTTGGCAGTGACCTTGGGCTCCACAGGAGCAAGTATAAGCAAGAGTCTTTCTGCACACCAGTTCTTGGCAGTAAATGTAAACATTGAGTGTTACCACTGCTAGAAGCAGACACTGTCTGTGAAAATATGCCATTAACTTCAGAAAGGGCAGTTAGTTAGAAGAGACTGAGACGAAAAGTAAAATCACTGAACAGAAGTAGTTCTGTTCTAGATCAAAATAGGACAGACTTGTAGGATTGCTGGGAGCTGTTGGGATGAAAGCAGGTTTGAGGTAACTGGAATTAGGGAATGGGGTACACAGGTAGTGGGCTACTGTCAGGATAAGAGCTTGATTTCCCGCATTTTCCATAACACTAGCTTTTAAAGGAACAGTCTCTTTCAGGACCATCTGCTCTGTCTCACGGTCCCTTTGGAGACAGACGGGAGCAGGCATTACTTTGCAGGTTTTTGTTTGGAAGCCACAGCATGAGGAAGGTCTGCTCTATGAGCCCGGCTTTGATCTATGGGGCTGGGCAGAGCTGAACACGAAATACTTCACAAGTTGTGCATGAAGGAGCCTCAGCTACATGAGACTGAGAGAAGCTGTTTTGTACATGTTCTAAATTATGTGGCAAGTCTTGTTCTGGGTGCCTTGGTAGCAATATTTAAGAAGCTGCATCTTCAATTTTTAAATTATGATGAGTCTTAAATTGTAAAATCAATAAGTTGACAAGAAATGAAGGATAAAGCTTTCTGAAGGGGAGAGAAGATTGCCTCCTGGCTAACATCAGGTCTACACAATAAATGGTTGTACTAGGATGTCCTAGTGGGCATTACATTTCAGCACAAAATTCTTCAGGACCCAGTTACACTTCTAGAACTCAATACTGAAATAGTGAAAAAAATATACAGAAAAAAAGCACAGTAAAGTATCTTTTGTAAGCTACTTTGTGACAGGACTTGATGGCTCTGTCTTTTAGTTCTTGAAGACTGCTGTGAGGTAGGAGTATTTTAGGTTGCTGTAAAGTACCATTCTGCAGGGGGGTCACAGTAACCAAACTGCCTATTTCCGCAACATTTCAGGTATGCTGTCATGTCATCATCTCCCATCTGTGGGTAGAAGACACTGTAAGAAAATAAAAATCAAAAGAAGAGTTAGTACTGACCCAAGAGATATGAGAGGAAGCAGGATAAAATGACAAAGGCAAGATGCAACAGCAGAGTGAGATTGGATGGGGCAGGGTGGGGAGGGACATGGAAGTTAGTGCAGGGAATGTCTTACAAAATCTGGGTGTCATGTTGTGCAAATAGGCAAGTCAAGAAGTACCTAAGTACCAAATTAACATGACAAGGAAGTGATAAGAAAAAAAATCCCCAGCCAGTCCTGCTAATAAGTCTTATCTCCGATCTTGAAGGGCTTAGAACAGTTTATTTTCCATGCCTGTGTAAGCCGCTTGTGCTAGTAAATCAGAAGTATGTTCTCCACATCCTGTTACCTTCAGATCTGCCTCAATAGCCACAAGCTGTGTAATGCCAAAAGACATGCTTCTATCTTTAAAAGTAAAAAAAAAAGACCTGGAGGTCCTTTTGATCTAAATTGAATCTCATTCAAGTCTATATAAACCTTTATGTCTGTGGCACACAACATATGCTTTATGGCCTTGTTCCATTGCATTCACACTGATGTCCTGTGGTTTCCTTGTCATTTTTTGCAATCAAGTCACATGAAATATATTATTGTCTACCTTGTTCTGATAATCTCAATACCACATTTTCCTGTTGCACAAACATCTTTTTCAGGGTGATTTGATCTAAAAGTCTAAACCCAGCAGAAAGGAAACAAAATGTGAGGGTTTTTTTAAACACTCTACTTCACCACAATGAGAGCTTGTTCTAACTGCTGCATCCTAAATTTAAGTGTTGGGATCAAAGTAGGGCAAAGGAAAGATGTTACGGAACTGGACTGTGTCTTCTTACATCTCTGATGCCATCAGCATTCTCCCAAAAATACAGGTTACTTTGATTTAATTAGAATAGTAACTTTATGCCCCTTGTGCTCCCACTTGAAAACTTTCTAGCAATTCTGTGATGGGTGGCTGTCACAAGTGCTATCATATTAGACTGAGGTTTAGGCTTGAACCCAGACTCCTGGCCTAAAGGAAAGTCTTGGTGCTTTTCTCCTTGCATGGGAAGAGGGGCAGCACCTGGCATACTTGTGCTATATGGGTGTGAGAAACACAAACGTAACTGGCTCAAATTACTTGATTCAAGAACTGAAGGCCATTCTGGGGCACAACTGACAGAGGCAGCAAAGCCACAGTAAGAGGCATTTGCCTGCTATCATTTTGCTTGCTCCAGTATGGAGACGTTGCTTAGCCCCTGGTCATAGTCTCTGGACCACTCTTCAATTCTCACAGTTAGAAAATGTGACAGGTTGCTACAGCTAAAAATCAGTATCCATTAGTTGTTCCATGACAGGGGCAGGATGAGTTAAAACAGAAACAGCTATATTATGCAACTCTTTTGATGAGTTTCAGCTATTTGCTGGAGGTAGCATTGATGTCACTGAAATAGTGATTCAGTTTCTCTGTTTCTTGAGTCACCTGAGCTCAAACTGGCAATGTGTGTGCCAGTAAAGCCTATTTCAACTTTGGTTTTTAGTGATCTGAGCACATTTCCTCCTCCCCCACTCTAAACTAGATGGAGACTGTCATCTGATAAAATCAAATTACAAGCCTTCCTGAGAAGAGGCCAAGACTTCTCCAGGTCTCACTTTATATAAAGCCATATATAAATATATAAAACCATATATATCCAAGGCAGCACATCCTCTACAGATCCATCCCTGCTTTCACCTTTCTGGTCTTAAGGCAAGAACGAGATCCTGTCCCTAAACCTCCCACTCACTTGAAGGCAGAATCCACCTGGTCTGTCAATAAGCAAACCAGCTTTCTAGTAATGGGGGAATAAGATGGGCTGTGTCTTAAACCATCTTTATCCCTGGTGTGTTATATTAAGTGCAAGGTAAAATCCTGCTCCAGAAGCAAGAGCCCATCTGCAGCTGAGTGTGGTTTGCTGTGGGCTGGTGTCTGGTGAGCTCAAGCTGTGGCACTTCTGGGAGACAGGTGATAGGCTGGCATGGGAGGCTGGCCACCAACTCACCTTATTCTTTCTGTGATCACGATAGAGATGAGTTTTATATGTCCTAAACAGTTTAGCATATGGTAGTTTTCCCTCTGACATAAAATACAAGTGCACTTGTGAGAGGAGAAACTAAATACCATTAAAAGTAGCAAATAGCAATGGGGAGACACAGGTGTTGTTGAACTAAATCTACAATAGGTGTGAGTAGGAGTACAATTCTAGGTCCAGATTGTGCTTAAGCAACCAGCTGAATTACTTCAGATAGCAGCACTGAAACCAACCTGTAATCATTGCTAGTAACACCTGAGAGCAGACTAAAAATCCTTGGCCTCTGCTCTGGGCTCCATTTTCTGCCACTGCCTTAGAGCTACCAGGTTTTAAACCTTCTAAAGTCCTTCCCTAAGAAAAAGGGGAAAAAAGGAAGGAAAAAGAGGAAAGAAAATAAAAAGGGAAGGGACTTCCTTTTACCATAGGGGCTATGTGAGTGTGTTAGAAATCAAAAGAGCCTCGAAAAAGGTTATTAACAGATGTAGACCAGTGACATTTCCAAAGCGGATGGAATTAATAGAGCAGAGAACAACGTGCCAAATAAAAGAGTACCAGGAAACAGCTTTCTACCTTCAAGAATTTAAAAAACTCAACTTTACATGGTTGAAATTGCTACAGCTGTAAAAGGAATAAAGGAAATAGAGAAGGGGGAATGTGCACGGGGTTAGACCATCATGAAACAAGTTAGTTTTACCTTACTGACAATGTCTTGCAATAGCAAACAGCAAGTGAAGCTTGTAAGCAAGTAAGTAGCAAGTGAAGTAGCTGGGGTAGCATGCTAAATTCAGCAGCTGGATGGAAGTCTCGGAAGTGTGTGATGCTTGGAGAGGGATACTTTCAGGGAACAGTATAAGTGATAGAGCTTTTGGTCTGTGCAGCAAAGCCTGCACTGGAGTTTGCCCATAGGTTTTACAATCCCATCAGCTGAATCTTTGAATTCCTCACATTCTTGGGAAGAGGATTTAGTAGAAATACACTATCCCTACGGCTGGAACAACATCTCAGAAGAAACTGCTGTAAAGGTCTCTCCTTTGTTGCTTACCACGAACTTTTTACTAATGAGAATGGAATTGATTATATGAATTTAAAATATGAACTGTCTCTCAGATGGGAATGTTCACTGATTAACATATTCAGTGATTGAAGCAGAATATCTCAGGGCAGAAATTTGCTTCACAACAACATTTGTCCTTTGAGGACAAGCCTTAATTGCTACAGCTGATGGCTGGGTACCGTGTGTGGTATAGTTTTTACAGCCTAGCTATTGTTTAGTCAGAAGATAGTGACCAAAGGGATGGAAAAAAAGTAGCATTTGAACAATTAGCCCAACACATCTCCCAGCTGTTTCTCCCCCTCCCCATTTTTCTAAAAGTCTTTTGTTACCCACACTTTTTAAGTGC
This sequence comes from Chloroceryle aenea, assembly GCA_013399075.1. Taxonomy (NCBI): domain Eukaryota; kingdom Metazoa; phylum Chordata; class Aves; order Coraciiformes; family Cerylidae; genus Chloroceryle; species Chloroceryle aenea. The sequence goes on from VWZY01008407.1 coordinate 749,076, forward strand.
TTGCACATCTTTTTCAGTATGCCAGTTGTTGATTTGTCAATGCTGTTTTAAAGGGCTTTTCTTAAACTGTGGCCACTATATTTTCCAAGCAGGAGTAGTATAGAGTTATTCTCCATCAGGTGCAGAACTAGACAAGGAGTTCTGAGAAAGCCACATTTCTCTTCATAATCATGACATCTACTCTTGTGGCAGGGTCAGCTTGAAGAAGGGGTTGAAAGCAGCCCATCTTCATTCATATCCAGTTGATTTTTTTCCAGTGCTGAGCAACTGCCAACCTGCAGAAGAAAGCCCTGAACTGAAACTAAAATCTCCGTTTAATTTCACTGCCACATAATCCATTCTTTGTTTCATCCTAAGTAGTCTCTGAAAAGAAATTTGATAAGCCTGGTTTCATTTGTCTTTCCAAAGTTTGCAATCTGTCATTGATCCTGAGTTGTTCCATAAAGAACCGCCCACATTTTCTTTAGGTTTGTAGCAGGTCAGTTTTCACTCAAGTGAAGATATTTTGGGCTAAGTACACGGTAGTCAGATTCCTGTGATGCATGTATTTGCAGAGGCACTTTAATTTTCACCACTTTCACAATCAGAGTCCATCATATCATCTGTACCTGTTTTGTGGCTGGAAAACAGTTGATCATCATTAACAGCAATAGTCTTTCCTCCCACAAAATTAATGAGATAATATTTGCAAAGCAATTGTTCAGACAAAGGTTGACAACTACTGTAACAGCACACAGTATTTTCAAGTAATGCTTAGCATTATTCACCCCCATTTTTATAAAGTAATTTTTACCATGTCTCCTGGGTGCTGTGAGAATGATAGGAAAAGGATACTTCCATTTTCAGTCTGTGTAGTGGATAGATTTAATCTTTTTGGTGATAATCCTCTTGCCAAACCATTTTCTTAGTCTGCTTGTATTTCTCCTTTAGTTCTCAGACTTGGGTTTCTCACAAAAAGCAGCAGTTACCTCTTTCTTTTTAGGATTCTTCTCCTAAGGACCGAGCAGTACTTCAGAACAAACTCCTCTGAACTGCCCACATCAAGGGATTTTCCTGACTAGCACAGTATAGATCAATCCCCATGGCACTTTCCTCAAAAACTTATACCCATGCTTTTTCTATCTTGAACTCTGAAGATCTGGTCTATGAGGAGCTCATCTGTGAGTTCTCCTGAATTATCACTCAGGGAAGGTTTTTGTTTTCTTTGACACCTCAGATATTACCAAATCTGTATCATGATTGAGGTAAGAATTTTGTTTGAGGTCTGACAAGTTGCATCATTCTAAATTAGCATAAGCATCCATAAACCAGGCTATGAAATACATTTGTAAAAGTGATGTATCCCACAATGTATGTCTTTGGCATGTTGCTGTCATGTTTTGAAGAGACACTTCTTCACTTCCTATCAATGTTATATAGTCACATGATGAAACTATGTATTTTGAGGAAAACTGACATCAGAAGAATTTACTAGCATCATTCACAATGCTGAACTTGGGGAGGCTTTTATTGGCCAAATATATTGCACAAAAAAAATATGAACAGTTTGGCTCTTTGTCATTCAGTGGACTTCACCAGTTTCCTGTGCTTACTTTAATGTATTCCTTCTCTCTTGTTGAACTTATTTACATACTTTCTTTTCCAAGGGTTGTATGCTGTGTGAGAAAACCTGAGGTCTCTTGTTTCTGCCTGAGATGGGCTATTTTCATAATGAGAAACAGGAAGTTACATTTCTCTTCAAAATGTCAAATCTTGTAGATTTTTAGCTATCCTGTAGCCTTTGCTCTGATTCCCCAGGAGGTCCATTTCCTCAGTTTTCTGATGTGTATGTTCTAGAGAGGGAATGTAAGGGAATGTTACCTACTCCGAAAAACAACCTGAGGGACAAAAGCCTTCTCAGGAGACATTTTAACTTTGGCAACTCCGGAATAATTTGAGAGAGTGTCAAAATTATGATGAATCTAAAATATCCAGAAAGGAGGGTATAGGGTGGTAAAAGTAAAGTTATGGATTTCTCTGATGGGTTTGGGTTTGTGATACCTGCACACACATTGACTATTACCCCAAAAAAGAATATCTGCAGGGGCCAAAGGCCACAGAGTTGAGTTTCTTTTTTTAAAAAAGCCACAGGTTCCCTGTCAAATTCTAGCATTCAGAAGTCATCAAGACAGTGTGCTTTAAAGATGCAGAGATGCATAGAAATAATCTGTGCTTCTGGTAAGAAGAAATTTGTATGTTAAAAATTGTATATAGTGTAACACTGTTTTGCAGTAGCAGGTGACAAAATGTGAGGGGAGAATATTCGTTAAATTCAAAGGCCATGAGTTTCCCAGTAGCAACTGCATCCCCATCTAAAAGAAAAAAACCTCCTTTCACTCTGTGCTTCAACGCATGGCAATTCTCAGTGTTCTCATTCTGTGAGATATGCAACAGCTGCTGTACTGATGGGGTTGAATATGTTTGTCCATCTGTCATAGCTGCCTGGGGGAAGGTGCTATGTTTCAGGTCTTTTAAATATATAAATCTGTACCTAGCTAGACAGAGACATACCAAGGCTATGTACTGGTAAGGCTCTGAATACCGTTTCGCGATCCTGAACTTCTTATCCTCCATTATAACAAGGGATTTCTTTGTCACTGATGCGATCTCTTTCCTGTTGAGAAATCAGGCCTACCTCAAGATACAAATATCCTACTGGCAGCAATTAAGAACTGTGTTCTGCAGATCACAAGTTTTCTTGTGACACCATTCTAGAAACTCTCCTCCTTCCCAGGCATCGTGCTGTCAATGCCACAGTATTACTCCCTTGGTGAAGGACCAACATAATGCATTTTTTTCATAATAGCAAAAAAACTGTGGCAAAATGCTTTAGAGACTTCAAAGCCCATGTCCTACGGGGGTTTTCTATTTTTCAGAGGCAAAGAATTCCATCTATAAACTAAAGGCCCAGAGTTTTTACTGTTTTCCTCACCAGATCACCCTGCCCATTGTAGACTGTAGACTAAATTGTCTTTCCCCTCATGAAACCTGAAATAAGCCTAGTGACCCTGGTAACTGTTAGAATGGGGGACTATGAAAATATAGCCCAACAACTTTGTGCCCATAAATCATTTACTAAAAGCTGGTTGACATTGTGCATCCTTAAATTAGTAATATTTTTCCTGTTCTGGAATTTTTG
>VWZY01008407.1:754540-768065 GCA_013399075.1 Chloroceryle aenea
ATAGAGTATTTCTCTCTATATAAGACACCAATTATAATGAATTTTCTTATCATCTGTCACTCTAGTGCATGCAAGTGGCATCTATACTGAAGTTTTCAACCATCATTCAACCCAGTTCTCAGAAGCCAAAACCTCATATGTGTCTAAGCAGTTTTTAGAACAGCAATACCGTTTACAACTAGGACATCTCAAAGGCCACTCTGTGCTGTCTGTGTCCTTCGCACCCAGACAGAGACAAGTCGATACCAGCAATCATGACTATGACTGAGTAGTATCTAGTGCTATTCACTAGCTTTACTCAATGAGGAAATCCTTCACATCTGAGTAACATGCTGAGTTCCACATATACCAGGATGAAAGCACATTAAAACCCGAACACACAGGACTTTTATTTCATTGGGAGAAACCATCTCAATATGGACATGTGCAGGCTTTTGAAATTATTTGATGTTACTTTGGTTTGACTTTACCTGATTATCCCNGACACCTTCTCTAGGTGTATGATCATTTCAGAGATGTCAGAAAGCATGCAGGTGCTCCCATTTCAGTCTCAAGGAGGACAGAGCCTGACTCTTCTAGTCTGTCTCCTGCTCAGCCTCCCTGATGTTCCTCAACCTTTCAACTTTCTCTTGCATCTTTGCCACACCACAGAGGAGCTCATCCACCTGTTCACAGCACCGGCAGCAGTTCTCATCACTGCCACTTGTTGCCAGTACCAGGCTGTGACATTNATTTCAGTCTCAAGGAGGACAGAGCCTGACTCTTCTAGTCTGTCTCCTGCTCAGCCTCCCTGATGTTCCTCAACCTTTCAACTTTCTCTTGCATCTTTGCCACACCACAGAGGAGCTCATCCACCTGTTCACAGCACCGGCAGCAGTTCTCATCACTGCCACTTGTTGCCAGTACCAGGCTGTGACATTCCTTGCAACCTGTGATCTGGATGGCTGTGTGTTTCCATGGGCATTCTGTATGAGTTCCCATATCCACCCTGGTAAGTGCTGAGTGCATGACCTTCTGCCAGGTGGAGACCATGGATGAGATCTTTCCTTGCTCCTCTGCTATCTGTGCTGCATTAGCCAGATTCAGGAGCTTGATTCCTGCTTTGCCTCCTGTTTGCTCCAGTTTCAAATGTCCACAGAAGTCACTGGAGTCCTTAATCACGCAGCCTGAATTCTTGCAAAGGAATTCCTTCCCATCAGCAGAAGTACTGTGTGTTGCCAGAGAGGAGAGTACTGAGCTATGAAACTGGAGAGGAATTTGCTGTGGGTTATTTGGGATCTTTTGAGTTCCAAAGGAAAGCTCACCGGCTCTTCATTGATTGTGACTAGCAAGTGACATTTCAGTTCTGCACAATACCCACATTAGTTGCAGCTGAAGTAAGTGGACTCTTGTTGCACTTGATACACCCATCACAGTTTATACTTTGTGGTAAACAGGTTTTGACACACAGTTGTTTGTAGTCAAAAGGTGAAGGTTAAGATCAATGGTGTATATGGTGCCCTATCAGCTCACATGTAATGAGGGCACACTCACTGTGGCTTCACAGTACAGAGGCAACTGAGGTGACACCTCCAGGGCTGCTGCCTCCCAGACAAATGATCATAATCCATTTACAGGTGCGTGGGCTGGAGGCAGGTGGAGTTCAGAAGATGTGTAGAGATGGAGGAGACTTTTATGATTTTTTTTCTGTATACACTGTGTGTACTGGAAGGCCTGAAAGGAGAGGTCAGGGCCTTGCTGTACCTATATAGCACAAAGCTTACTTGCTCAATTGAGGAGACTCCAAATTAGAGGCAGAAGACAGATATGAAGGAGGAGGAGGAAAATAATGAAACACAACAGTAGAAATATCAAAATTATTTTTTAGAAATATCATTTAGCTCCTTCAGTTGTTCAGGGAAAAAAAGCAAGGATATATATGTATATATTTGGCAACATGGCTGGCTTATAAGGAAGTGTGCATCTGTTTTATGCTCCTCAGAAACACCTCTGTATATTTGATAGATTAAGTTATTTGATCATCAAAGTCTCAATGTCCTTAGATAAAATACATCTTTCAAAAAGATATTTAGTTTGTAGGTTTTCAGTTCCTGGAAGATGTGTGGTTAATAATTAATTTCAATATTACTAATTTTATCTTGGTAAATTAATATTCTCAAAATATAGCCAATCTTGATAAAAGTTTCTGACCTTGTCACTTACTCAAAGATGAGTCTTGCTGAAGTAGCTGATTTTGATCCCAGGCTGTCATGAAAAGCTGTCTGGGTCTGTTCAGAAGGCAGACTGCAAGTAGCAGCATACTCTTGCTTTGAATACAAGCAGGGAGAGTACCGTCTTCTAGCAGATCTGCTTATTCAGTGCGTTTAGGGTTCTATATGTGTAGTTTCATTATGAGAACATTTCATTTATTTCTTGTTGCTGATACCCCCGCAGAGCGGTGGCACACTGAGAAATGAGTTTTTCGCTGTCCTCACCAGCTGAACTTCCAAACAAGGGCTTGATTCTCCACATGTGAACTCATATTGCTGGTTTTTTTTATTTACTGTTATTTATGAGCTTCATTAATCTGTGATATGTATTGCAGAGCTGCATAAAGATCCTAAACATTGCTCTGTATATGTATGTATATGCCCAGTGGTCTTTCCTGGAGTTATCAACAGGTGCAGCTGTCAGCAGAACTGTGCTGTAGGCCCAGTTTCATGTGTACAAAATCAGAGACCATCTGCTTCTCATGCTCTTTGCATTGTTTTTCAACACTTTTTGATGTAGCAGAGGAAACAATGACTTAGAAGTCTGTGTTGGAAAATGGGCTGGCATCAGAGACTGGTTTTTGCCACTTTCAACCTTTTGGGAGTTCTTCAAAGTTCACAACAGTCAGTTGAGTCTAGGACTGTTTACTGTGCTGAAGTCTCTTGCTGGTAGCCTGAGAAATCTTTTAGCCCTGACAAAACTTAAAGAGCCAGAGAAGGGTTGTGAAGAAAGCTAGTCCCAATTGCTCAGCCCGTACATAGTACCCCAGAGAGCTGTCTGGAAGGGAAGATCCCAGGAACTTCTGAGGAGAGTAGAGGAGAGACTTCAATGAGAATTGTAGTGCAGCAGAAATGGAACTGGTCTGCAGAATTTTTAACAGTGACCACCTAGGAACCAGCAAAAACCATTTTGACTCACTGTTTTATTTGAGTTCATTTCACATAAGTTGCCTCTGCAAATAAAGGTATTGAAATTGGCTCCAATCTTTAAGCAAACAATGAAAACCACAGAGCTTCATCAAATGTTTGACTACAATGCAAGCACATCATGAAAGGACTACAAAATTTATATTATGTTGATGTCAGAAATGCTACAAAAGTAGCCAGATGTTGGGAAAGTATTCAGATTCACTGTATCTTTAGCAAATGTGACCTGAAACTCAACCTTAGTTAAGAAAGTCCCGATCATTTGATTTTTGGTAGTTTGGAGTTTCATTAACGTTTGCCGATACAGTTTATACTGTGAAATAAAGTCGCTTTGCAAAGCATTACTTGAACAGAAGTTCTCCAGACCTTTCTTCATCCATTTAGCCTCTTTATAATTCTGTTCTACCTTCCTCCCTCCAAGAGACCCAGTTCATTTGACAGCCATTGAGCAAATCTTCCCTAAAGTGCAAAGGATAGCTCTTATCTGGCTTGCAGAGCAGGTCTCATCTCTTCCACCCTGCTTCCTGTATGTGCAGAGCTACATGCAAAGCCTTTTCTCCTCTTCCTTCTCCCCAGAACTGCAGAAGACACACCATGAGGTCCTGCAGGGGAGGAAATTAGGCAGCTGTATCACACGGTCCCAGGTGGGAATTCTGTAACCCCCAGCAGAATGAGGTAGGAGGAGGGAGAGAAGGAAAAGAAGGAGGAGAGGGTAAGAGTCCTGAAACCTCAAAGCTCCCTCTGCTAGCCAGACCCCCCTATATCCAGTGTCTCTTTCCTATTTCGCTCATTGCACGAAAACCTCACTAGCATCTTGAATTTTGCCTGTAACTGGGGGTAGCTCTAAACATGCTTGATAGTTTACTTTACAGCAGTATTAGTCTGTGACACAGGAAACACTGGCAATGTGTGAGATAACAGACAACGATATATAAAAATGGTTGAAAAAACCTCTCCCCAAATTCTACACTCTTGTACGTATTCCCTTGGTTTTGGCAGATATGAGTCACCATCTGCCTGCAGGCACAGAGACTAGCCAGCATGCAGCTGCAAAATGCCTAATTAAAGTGATTTGTAATTGTGCCAGTAGCATGTGGTTTACCCAATCCAGAGTACTTTGCTGAACATCCTCCTGGCTATCAAGCAGCTTCTCCCAGGAGGGGTGGTCTAAACATCCTGTAACAGGCTGAAGATTCACTGAACACGAGAGAGACAGAGTGTGAGAGGGATAAATCTCTGTAATCCACTAGTCACTGATAGTCATCTGAGGAGGACAGGCCATAGTTCTGTTTCAAAATCTGGTTTGCTTTTTCACCCCTGAATTTTTCACATTAGCAGTCCTTGGGATGGTACTGTGAGTGTACAACTGTTAGGCTGCTGGGACATGCTCCATCCCTTCTCCAGCTCTGTGACCTGCTGCAGGGAATCCCCTGGTGAAGTGCTGCTCCCAGGCCCTTGCTATATGACACCACAGTACTTCAGTCAGCTGTGGCATCCACTGCCCAAGCCAAACAGCTTATGCACTGGGTTGGAGAAGGCTGAGTGTTTTAGTTTCTCAGCTCTTTGGTAGATCTCGGACGACACAGGACACCAATAGCTTACTGGAGAATGAGCTGTGTTCTGGGTACGTGTCCTGACAAGTTAAAAATTCCCTTTCTGACCTTAAATCCATTTGTCCCATGACAACAGTTATGAGTTCAGCCACTGGAATGTGGCTTCAGGAAGATACTTTATGCAGGCAAAAGAATTGCACTTTTTTGGTAATAGGTTCTTTGGGCAAGATCTCTGGACATCTCAAGGTGCCACAGACCTAGACAGGTCCTTTGTGGACTTCCTTCTCAGTAGCACTTTAATGACTGAAAAATTATCCTTGTTGCTCTTGCTCTAGACTCACATTCTATGTTTGCATTTTTCAGCACCACAGAAAGCAGAGAAAGTTTAGCTTAAAAATGACTCAGAAGTGATTCCATGGTCATGTGTTGTAATGCTCTGGTTAGCCATCAAAGCAATCTGACTGAATGTTTACATTAAAAAATCCACTGCATACGTCCTCTTCCTCTAATTTATCTGTGTCAATGTTTCTCTGTGTATTTTTCTTCACAGCTGTTGTTTTCATTGGTGTGTACTAGCCCAACGCTGTTTTTTTTCATGCATTGCCATTACTGGAACCAGTTCAGGTCTCTGAAAGATGCTTCAGCTAGTTGTAATTACAGAGGAAAGATGTGGTCTATGGAAGAAGGCATTTGGGGTCACTTGGAGACCTGTGTTTGAATTAATATCTGTGCTTAGGGACAAGAGTTTTTTAAAAATATATAGAGGCCTCTTTCTCTCAGAAAACAAAACATAGTTTTTCACCATCTTGAGTGAAGAGTATATTTCTTTCGCTCAAATTTTCAGTGGAAATTATGAATCATGAGGCAGGATTCAACCTGAGTGGCCATTTCTTTAGTACGTCTGTGTTTTCCAGGATAGAGCACACTTTTTTTTCTTCAGTCTTTAAACAGAAAGATTGCAAACACATTTAGCAGGAAAGACAGGGTTTGTTTCATCTGAGCTGGATTCTTGATGCTGCAGTAGGAAACACTTCATACCTTTTTGCACTGATTGTGTGAAAAAGAAATGCAGAAATGCAGAAAAGGTGTCTCTTCAACTATGGGTGAAGAGATGCTCATCACCAGGTCTTGCACTCCCTTGATACATCTCCTTGGCCAGGCCAGAATGCTGCAGGATGCAGAGGGTGCCCCTCTGGCTGACATCTCAATCCTATCAGGGGCTGATCAGCTGCTTCACAGAAGGAAAAGTTGTGGGCAACAGCTAGTGTTCGCAAGGGCAGTTTCTTCATCAGACCTTTATATGACCTCCCAGGGCAAGAAGTGTTCTCTTGAATAAGTATATTGTGCTTGAAAGATATTTGTACTGGCTGCATATTCTAGTCAGTCCATCAAGTAAAAAACCATGGCTTTCTGGAAGCAAAGACACTTTTTGCTCTGGCAGTATGCCTGAAGAGTTGTTTATTTTAGTCTATTGTAGTCCATAAAATTTACTGCCTGACTAAGGTTTTGTCAAACAACTTGGTGGATGCCAGGTAGTTTTCTGGAAGCCACCTGTTCTCACAGGCAATGTTTGCAGTCTTTTATTGCAAATGGCTACTGTGTCAAGGTTATGAGGTATTGCAACTCCTCAAATCCTAAATCCTTTATTTTATCTTTTTTACACTCCTGGAACCCACACATCCCTCTAACACAATCATCTTTAATTTCTTTAATCTCTTTAATTTCTTTTAATTTTTTTAATGGGAGACACCAAGCAGCAGCTTCTACCATGTGCCTTCCCTGAGCTCTCCCTTTCTGCCTGAGTGATCTACTGTAAAGTCCTGCTACTGACGGCCTTGTGCACCAGAGCACTTCCCATGCTGCAGGAGGGAAAGTCCTGGCTGAGCCTCTGAAGCACAGGCCTTAAGGGAATCCAGGGCATGGAATCAGACAGATCTCTGTGGAGCTGTGGTTGTGCATAAGCATAGCCAGGAAAAGGGAAGGAAATACAGGCCCTGGTCTGGCTTCCAAGGATGTAATTGGTAGTAAGAGCTACTTAGGTATATTTCAGTTTTATGAGAGCAACAGCAGCACTATTCTCTGCTTCAAGCTCTGACCCTTGTGAGTCTCTGTTGTCCCTTTGTCTCATGGTCACAGTCCTGCCCAGCCATATGGTAGTCCCATTCAAGCCTGATCAACTAGAGGATCCATAGATAGAAGGATCTTTTGGGCCCTGCTTCACTTGGGCCTAAAAGAGCCTTACTGATCAAATCCTGTCTTGTTTTGGTTTGGTTTGGTTTTTTTTGTCTTACAAAGGGAAAATTATTTGACTGAATAGACAAACACAAGTACTTTACATTTTGTGGAGGAAATTAGCCTGCAAAAAGTCTGATAATCCCAGTTTTTAGCTTCTTCCTGCAAAATTTGTCCTCAGGAGCCCGAAAAGCCTATATGGAGTTCTCATGCTTCATAGGTTATGTCTAGTTAAACTGTTACCTTTGTAAAGTAATATGCTCCCTTCTGCTCTCATCAGCTAGTGCTAACATCACTTCCACTTTTCTCAGTGTTTTTTTAGAAGAACTCTGGGGCAGCAAATGATCCTTCCTTCTCAGCAGGGGGACAAGGAACACCCCATTGAAAGTCTTTGCACAATCCTGGCCTCAGTTCTGAGAGATAGCAACAAACTATATAAGCTGCAGTGAAACTTGCTCCTGCAATGCATTGGGACAGAGGATGAAATATCAGTGGTGATGGATTTGCCAAGATTGTACTAAGAACTGGGAGGACTGACGCAGGATTTAATATGTGGAAGGTGTTCAGTTTTTCAAATTTGTTAGTATATGCAGTTTTAAAAAATTATTATGCTTGATGTGTGCAACAGCTGAATCTTTCTTGTTAATAATCAGAGCTGATTTATCTCTTTTCAAAAATTGATCTCAAGCCATATAAGATCTTATGACTCCCAAGAGGAATTAAATAGATCAGGCACCTCATTTAGATGAAGTTCACTCCCTGACTTCTTCATATCTCTAGTTCATACCTGTCCAGTTCATTCTGCTAGAAAAGTTGTTTAATCCTTCCTATTCATCCCTCTTCTCCAACCATCCTCCCACGCTGAATTCAATTCATAATCATAGAACATAAATACAAATCTCAAAATTTCATCTCTCAAGGGAATGGAAATATTCTGTGATGGTAGATGGCTACAGCAATGATGGGCTGGACAGCTCAAGGGACTTGGGTATATTGAGTGTCTCATTGCATTTAAAGTCAAATGAAAGACAAAAACTTAGATCCAGCCCCCCAATAAACCTTGTGTGGGCAGAAGTCCCCACTAACTGCTTGGATTTTAATTATTTTTTAAAAACTCAGTGGCCTGTATTTTCTCTAGATTTAGCATTGCTGTGTTCCTCTGCATGGCAGCTTATAGATTCACGTGCCGAAGGGGACTATCCACATTGCAAAACACGTCATGAATAACGGTGTACGGCCTCTTCAGTGCACATCCTCATTTTGATTCAGTTGTTTGCTTTCCTCTAGTTAGAGAGATTTGTTTCCCCAGTGTTAAAAAAACTTTGCAAAAGTTTTTTTAAACTACTTGTTTAGTGCAATTAAACTTGCTCAAGTTGTAATTTTTTATTACGGGTCTTAACCTTCAAGGAGATTATGAGTAGTTTTCTGCTGTGCATACCTATTTGGTTTACTTCATACACTCAATAGTGGTATGGATTTAGAAGACCTAAAGGGCATTACTAAGTGTAAATACATGTGGGGTGACTTATGGCAATGATAAATTAGAAAGGATGAAAGCATCTGACTGGTACTGAAACTATGTTACGTGTTGTAAAACGGAAACTGGTTTTACATGAGCACTGTAAAGGATTCATCTTCTGGAAAAGTCAAAATACTTTTTTGGTCATATTGCCCATAAGGCAATAGGTGGAGAGGGACAGGTTGTAGAACTCCCCTCATGGACTGTCTTCAAATTGTATAATTTCTGTTATAATTGTAAAGCTTTACACAGCAAACAGAGAAAAAATAACTAGCGATTGTGTCCTGGAAGTTATTTGGATGTTACTCATGACTCTGCTTGTCTTGAAAGTGGTTTTTAAAAGAGTTGGCTGAAATAGTGTTATTCGATTTTTTTCCTGCTAACATGGTCTTTTTCAAAAAATGGGAGTTTGCAAATAGAGTTTTTACTTTTTGAAATGCTGACCTGTTAGAATAACAAGCTTTTTGTTTATTCTTACTGACTCCTTTTTTTGATTTTGATCTCTTCTTGTTACAGAGTCTATAGATTCAGCTCATGTTACCTTTTTCATAGTTTTGTGTGGTGTTTTTCTCATTCTGCCATCCTTTATCTTCTCCTTTTGATGTGGAGGTATTGAAGAATGGTAGAAAGAAACAGAAAATTGTCACCAAAAAAAAAAAGGGTTTAAATGGTTTTAACTTTTTTTTTTTTTTTTTCCCCACAATCCTCTTCCTATTTCCTACTAAGATTCTATCCAGGGATAAATTGCCTTGTACTCTGTCCCTATTGCACTGTGGATTTGCAGAACTGAATTCTTTCTCATGACCTGCATGCCTGCATGCATGAACTTTCTTATGGACACATGTAGCATTATAAAAAATGTTTTATTAAAAAAAAAATCTCTTTTTCCAAAAAGAAAGCAGTGATGGAACCTGAGACTTTCAAAAGCTTTGTTACAATGAATATAAATCATTTATCTCTCCAGAGCAGAATGTATGTGTTTTGAACTCTTGTCCAGACAGCATCTCAAGGCAAACCTCAAGTTTTTCCTTCAGAAACCCTGTAGTCCTTGAATTTCCTTGTCAGTCTGGTGAAAGGCTCCAGGGGATAGGACTCTCCACTGTTACATAGGATCTTGCATCCATCGCTTCTCACAGGCAGTAGCGGCTAGTTATTTTCACCAATGACTTTCAAAGGCAATGACCAGTATGTTATGTTTTTTAAAAGGTGAATTCAGTGTATTTGTTGATTTACACGGGAGAGTTTTATTTACTGGGGAGGTCAAGTAATTTGGCAAAGTTTCTGTAGCAGAACAGTGGGAGAAAATGCAATGTAATGTTACCCAACACACCAGGGTACCCCTCTTCATCTCTTCCTAGGAGCTGGTTATCTAAGCAGGGTACCTGCTGTGAAATGGGCAGTTTCCACTTCATTTGATGCTTTACTCATTTCTCCTTTGCTTAAAGTCACAGTTAAGAATCTGCACCATCTCTCTATAATACTTCTATGTATTTAAATGTTTGTTGAGGAAAACTTAGCATACCAGCTTATGTCCTCTTCATGCCTGACTGTCCCTGTTTGCCCTATCAAATTGGAAACCATCCTCTGTTTGCCAGATGAGCAGGCTATGCATCTTTCACAAAAGTGTCCTCTGACAGATCATTTGCTTTTTTTCAATGAATTACAGAGGCTCAGAATCAATGTATCGCTCTGCTTCCAGCAGCCAAATGGTGTCTGTCAACATATCCAGGCTGGAATCCCAGTTTGTCATTTATGGTCAGAGTTTTGAGGTATTTCACAAGGAGCGTGAAGGATTGATCATTTCATTCATTCAGAAGGCTTTGAGCAGTTTGAGGCAGATCAAGTAACCCCTGAATCCACTGATCAAGTGGTAAAGGTTTTGTGTCAAGCCACATGAGGAACATAATTGCGATGCAGAGTCTTTGAATACACTGGCTTTACAGGCTGTGTTGAATTTGTGCTGCAAGACAGTTGAATAGGAGAGATCATGCCTCCTAGTTTAGAGACTGATCCTGCATGTTTGAACTGATTTAAAGAACAATCGCAGTCTTGCAACACATTCCTCTTGTAACATATTCCTCTGTTAGTAAAATAATTCAGAAATTAATTAAGAAGAGCCCCGAGGTATGAATGGTAAAGATGTATTGATAGCACAAATAAGAAACATGCAGATGCACATAACCGAGGTACTGTGTCAGAGTATCTCTCAGGTTTTGGTCCCCTGCTGTCCCACAGCTTCTTGCAGGAGAGCATGCATGCACTCTCCTAGCATGGTGTTAAGAAGCTTGACAGTGAATGTGAGAATTAATTGATAGCATGAGGCCAGACTAGCCCTAAAAAAAGGGCATATGCAATATATCGACTGTACTTCATGGCTGTGACACGAGGATTGGCACTGGAGGTAGTCTTTTTGGTTGTTGTTGCCAGTGGAAAGTTTATCATAAAGACGACTGTAGAAAATAGAAGTTCCTGCTATAGCAGCACTACAAGAATCTACTGTCAAGAAAACTCACTACATTTTCTTCACCTAAAAGCTGGCATCTCTAACACATTGTTAGCATTTCATGTACAAGTCAGTGGATCGGGCAGTGTGCTAGTTAACATACAAGGCTAGAACGAAACACAGCTCAGAACAGTACTAGAGCAGGTGTCTCATGTCTGAGCACAGAACCATCACAAGAGCTCAGGGAGGCTGGGAAAGGTGAGGAAATGTTGATTTCCCATTGTCCAGGTTCAAGTAGCTGGAAACCTCTGGTGCCAGAATTTCTATGCCATAAGCCAGTTATACCTGGAATAGGAATGAAGAATTAGTTACATTCAACCCTCATACATCTGAATCAGTCTAAATTCTGCTTCTGTATCCAGAACTCTTTCTGACTACTATGCAAGGGCTTAAGTAGTTAGGAAGTTCCTCATTCTCTACAGATAATTTGCCCTTACCCAGTAACACTCAGTAAATCTAGCAAATCACTTCCCTGGAGAGATTTTTGGGTACCACACATCATCTGAAGAATCTGAATGGAACAGTTTCACATCACTTTCTCATGCATAAGAAGATTACTTTGCACTGATGTGAAGCAGCTGCATTTCTAGGAACTAGCCCACCATTCTGATTCAAAATGTTTCCAGAGACTTTGCTTTTCATTTCCTCTTTCTGCCACATGGCGGCATGAACTTCACTAACAAGGTATTGTAACAATCCTACACACCCAGAATCAATGGAAGACACAGCAAGCAGCCCTTCCCTTCCCCAGAGAAAGCCTTGCAACATATACAAGAGGAGGTGCAAGTAGTAGTACCTCAAATTCTTGGTTTTTTAGCTACATTCACTGCTGCCATGGGCATGTATTCACTGTTGTACTCATGGGAGTTGGATTCACACTGCCGATTCTGCCAAAAGAGAGAAAATGCCATGAATTTAATTTGTGGTCACTAACCTCTACCATGCCTGCCTCTGTTCTTTAAGTAGGGTAGTTACACTGACTGCTTTCAGTGGGAATATTCAAGTCCGAATACACAGACAGTCATGTAGAAAACTTGGAATAAAACAAAGTGAAAATGAAAAACACATATTGCCCAAAAGCATAACTAATATCCATGGTCTCCTTTCTTTCCTGAGTCAACTGTTTCTCTGTTTAAGTGGTTTTGCTCCAAAACAGAGCTGGAATTGCTCCACTGATGATTTGCCTCCCCTTCTTGAAGAAAACAATCAGGTGAACTGCTTACCAGAGTAATTTTGCTGACCTATGCAGCATTTCTCCTCTTTCCTTTGATTCACAGCTTTTAAATCAATAAACAGTTCTCTCTTAGAAAAATGAAATCTAGGCTGCTGTCTTCAATGACTGAGTCCAGGCAGTAAATTAGCAGCTCAATCTCTTTGTCAAAAAAAATATCCATGCTGAATGAGTATGTGCCTCTCCCACTCTTTAGATTTCATTAAATCAAGTTGCCCACCCATGACCCTTAGAAGGAAGGTTTTGCAGCACCTCATAGACTCATTTACCTTATTCCTTAAGCAACAGGCTATGACACAGCAGACACAGGAAATCATGGCAAACATGATCAGACCAATAATTATCCATGACATAAGTCCCACTGAAATGCAGTCTTCCTTATCTGGACATGAGGAGGCAAAAGAAGTCATTACTGATAATTTGCAGCTCACACACACCTTGAGAAATAACTTTTCAAAGTATTTCCCTTTTTCTCTTCACATTAATAAAAGAAGCAAGCTCTGGAGAAAGATTTTCCTGAGGTGAAAAGCCATGTTGCAAAAGTGTATTCAGGAGGAAGCAAAACAGCAGAACATTGCTGTTTTCCAGAAGGAGAGGTCACACTGTTAGTGCACAGAGCTGAAGGTGGAGAGTGAAAATAAACCAAGCCAAGCTTGAGAGCATGATGGTATTTCAGACCTGAGCAAGGCTTAAGCTTACATTCAGTGAGTAGTACCACAGGTGATTTTTGTCATGGAAGGCCAATGGCATCTTGGCTTGTATCAGGAATAGTGTGGCCAGCAGGTCTAGGGATGCAATTCTGCCCCTGTACTTGGCACTGGTGAGGCCTCACCTCGAATACTGTGTGCAGTTTTGGGCCCCTCACTTCAAGAAGGATAGTGAGGTGCTGGAGCAGGTCCAGAGGAGAGCGACGAGGCTGGGGAAGGGACTGGAGGGAAAGTCTTATGAGGAGAGGCTGAGGGAGCTGGGATTGTTCAGCCTGGAGAATAGGAGACTCAGGGGGGGACCTTATCACTCTCTAGTCACAGCTCACCCTAGTCAGGTGGGGGTCAGGCTCTTCTTCTAGACAACTGGTGACAGGATGAGAGGGCTGAGCCTGAAGCTACACAGGAGGAGGTTTACTTTGGCTATTAGGAAGCATTTCCTCATAGAAAGGGTGATTAGACACTGGAATGGACTGCCCAGGGAGGTGGTGGAGTTGCCATCCTTGGAGCTGTTTAAGGAAAGATTGTATGTAGCACTTGGTGACAATGTCTAGCTGATGTCATGGTGTTGGGTCATAGGCTGGACTTGATGATCTTGGATGTCTAT
>VWZY01008407.1:769020-785119 GCA_013399075.1 Chloroceryle aenea
ATCACTCTCTAGTCACATCTCACCCTAGTCAGGTGGGGGTCAGGCTCTTCTTCTAGACAACTGGTGACAGGATGAGAGGGCTGAGCCTGAAGCTACACAGGAGGAGGTTTACTTTGGCTATTAGGAAGCATTTCCTCATAGAAAGGGTGATTAGACACTGGAATGGACTGCCCAGGGAGGTGGTGGAGTTGCCATCCTTGGAGCTGTTTAAGGAAAGATTGTATGTAGCACTTGGTGACAATGTCTAGCTGATGTCATGGTGTTGGGTCATAGGCTGGACTTGATGATCTTGGATGTCTATTCCAGCCTCTGTGATTCTGTGAAAGGGAAGCCTGGTCAAAAGAAGGGTGGACTTTGCCAGTCATGTTTAGATAGGATAGCAAGCTGGGGGACATAAGATCACCCTTGCCCATATCTGCGTGAAAATATGATATGATAAGTCATGAAACATCTGGCAGTAGCTATGATTATCTGGCTATCCATACAAATGGAAATGGACAGCTTTGGGAAACACTGCAGAAAAAAAAAAGGGATGTCACAACTTGATTCTGAGAAGCTGTTTTAATTTCAGGGAGGTCTAAGACATAATTTGACACAATCACAGAATTGTAGCCTTAGTATTTCAGCCTCTATCTTTGTTTAGTTCTGGTGCTGAGAGATAAGAAAAGATTGCAGTAGAAGAGCAGGCAGTACCATACTGTAACTGAACTATATGGAGAACCGAAGGGGTGTGAGCAAAAACACTGTTAACTCTTTCTTCATAGTATACCAAAGAGCCACTGAGTAAAAGGTAATACAGAATTAAAGCCCGTGCAGTGAGTCTTCTGAAGTTAGTCCAAGCCCTTCTCAGTAAAGGCCAAAATTCTCAGCAGTTGTGGATGTCTTTTGCTCTAAAAAGGCTCTAAAGGTGAAGGCCTTCTTTGGAGAGGTGAACAGCATCTTCTTCACATCAGTACAGCATCAGAGAGTTCCATATACCACTAGTAGCATGGCTATTTCACAACCAGTTTGTTTGGCTGTGGGTTTTTTTTGTTGTTGTTGGCTTTTTTTTTTTTATCCTAGGCACGTGAATTTAGCTCTTAAAATGGATTTTCTTCCCCAGCTATAAATAGTCTTAACATTTATACTCAGCAGCTTGGAAAATGGACAGTGGGAAGTTCCTGCTGCAGGCAAAGGTGGGACTGCAGAAGATGTAGTCTGCCTAGCTTGGGTGCCACAAACAATATGCACAGCTCAGCATAGCTTGCAAAACCTGCCCAAGAAGATGAATAAATATGGAGAGGCCATGCTGAGCAGTCTGCCAACACAGCTCCACTGCTACCAGGCCCCTGCTACGTAATTTTAAGCTGTCTTGTAAATATTTGTGCAAAGACTAGTCACACTTTTGACTGCAGCAGAGCTGTGCCTGATGTCTACTCATTAGTAAGCTGAAGTGAGGGGAGAGTAGAAGTAAACTTACCTTGGATGTACAAATAGGTTTCTTTCAGCTGGCAATCTATATAAGGAGGGGGTAAGAATATCTCCAGGCAGTAGGTATAGATGTCGATATGCTTTTGTTCCAGATTTTTAAGAAAAAAAGTGGTGCTGCTATTTGAATGTTCTGTCTGACAGTACGTGACATTACTCTCAGTGATAACTTTCTCCTTACTCAGATGGAGTGCACAGATCTCCCTCTTTCCATGCCCTTTAAAGAGGGTCATGCTGAATTCATTCACATTTTTGGGGTTGGGGAATGTGAACTTGAAGTTTCCATTTTCAAATTCCACCATCACCTGGGAATCAGGGACATGAGGCTGCTCTGAAGACATAGAAACAATAAGTACAGTCAGTTGCATAGCAATGAAAAGAATCCCTAAAATGTTAAGAAACTCATTTAAACAAAGCAAGGGAACCATGTGATTGAAACTTAAGGTTTGTAGGTACTCAGAATAATCTGCCTGTGGAAAGAAGCCTGTACAATGAGATACCAGTGTATCATTCTGGTCACATCAGCCATTACTGAGAAAATAAATGAAATAAGACCTGGCCTGTTTATCTACTACAAGACTAGAGAGGTCACTGTCAGTATTGAATCAGTGAGTTACTTGTCAGTGTTTAAAGGTCCCCTTGGAACAAACACTATACGGACATATAATCCCTGCCTCAGACTGTCCTGTTCATGGATAAAACAAGGTGGAACAAAGATGTTTATAAGTATCTCTATTATATATAGTTCACAATCTGCACCCTAATTACAAAAGAATCATAGAATCATTTTGGTTGAAAAGGGACTTTAAGATTATCAAGTCCAGCCATTAACGCAGCACAGCCAAGTCCGCCACTAAACCAAGTCACTAAGTGACACATCTACATGTCTTTAAATACGTCCAGGTACGATGACTTAACCACTTCCCTGGGCAGCCTGTCCCTGTGCTTTACAATCCTCTTGGTGAAGAAATTTTTCCTAATGTGCAGCCTAAACCTCCCCTGGCACAACCTGAGGCCAGAAGGAACCCCAGTTACTTCAACTGCTTCCCATAACACTTGATCTGTAGACCCTTCACCAGCTTTGTTGACCTTCTTTGGACATGCTCCAGCACCTCAGTGTCTTTCTTATACAACAGTGCCCAAAACTCAGTGCAATATTTGAGATGCGGCCTCACTAGTGCTGAGTACAGAAGGACAATCTCTTCCCTAGTCCTGCTAGTCATACTACATCTGATACAAGCCAGGATGCTGTTGGCCTTCTTGTCCACCTAGGCACACTGCTGGTTCATATTCATCTGGCTGTCAACCAGCATGGAGGTGCTGGATCCTTTTCTGCCAGGCAGCTCTCCAGCCACTCTTCCCAAGCCTGTAGTATTGTCCAGGGTTGTTGTGACCAAAGTGCAGGACCTGGCACTTGGCCTTATTGCACCTCATACCATTGGTCTTGGTCCATCGATCCAGCCTTTCCAGATCACTCTGTAGACCCTTCCTCCCCTCAAGCAGATCAACACTCCCACCTAATTTTGTTGTCTGCAGACTTACAGAGGGTGCCCTCAATCCCCTCATCTAGATCATTGATAAAGATATTAAGCAGAACTGGCCCCAGTACTGCACCCTGGGGAACACCACTAGTGACCAGCCACCAAATGGATTTAACTCCATTCACCACCACTCTCTGGGCTTGGCCATTCAGCCCCTTTAATGATATAGCTGAAAACTTAAAATGGGATGTGAACCCAAAACTTTCACATAAGTACCTTAACCACAAGATTTATCTTTCCTTTCTAGAATAGATAGTGGTTTGAGGCATGATATAAAGTTAATACCTAATTTCTTAGATGGCTATAGCACCTTTATCACTAACATAATGGGAGGAGTGGAGGACAAATGTCATTGTGTACATACACCCATATGCAATCCAAAAGTCACATATGACCTTCCCAAAAACTGTCTGAAAAAATCGCAGATGTTGTGCAACTCTCACTTTGCAAATTTCTTGAAGAAAAAGAAGGTAAACTGACCAAGGACCTCCTGCTACCTCAGAGTTAGACTTTCTACAGTCAGTGACCAATAGCATGGGAAACTCCCTCATACAAAAACATGTTAAAGTATTCTGTAAAAAAAAATTTATATCATTTTTCATCAAGGGAAGTATTTTCTGATCTATAAAAGTCTATTTTAAAAGTCCAGTTTAAAACTATAAACCAAATTATGCAAATGTGTCTTACCTATATTTTTGCACGGTCTTGATGAGCAGATACCAACTCCTGAAAAATACAGAATTGTTTCCTGTTTAAAATTCAAGAGGGATGTAGGAACAGGGGCTGAGTGATGCGATGTTAAGATGCTGAAGTTACTTTCTGCTTTGTATCATTAGCCTATCTGAGCCTGTCTGTGCTATGCTATAAAATCATATGATATGATAAAAGCATGAAAAAAAAAAATCAAAGTAGAAAGAAAATGCATTCAGCATGAATTAATATTGATCACAAATAAAGCATTTACAAATACTTAAAACACATCTACAAACTAAGAGATGTACTTCATAAGTAGAAGCTGAAATGAAAGTATAATTTTCCCAAAAATAATTAGTAAATCTGTCCCCAAATAAAAGAGCATACTTCTGATTTTTCCCAAATCCGGAGTCTGCAACACACCAGCATTATACTTCATTTACAGACCAAAGTGCTGAAATCAGTCTACGTTTGTCTCCCCAGTGCTCTACAGTGCATGAAAACTTCTTATGGCACATCCAGAATGAATATTTGGAAGATGCCCCAATACATACAACAACGAAATATTCAAGCAATGCATACAGTTTTGCTCCTTTTTCAATAGTAACTTCTTCTCTTCATGATTATCAGTCCTTTGTGCATAAGCAGCCTCCATTATGGGAGACAGGCACATTTTTAATAATTTTTCTGGATTCGTTTTTTCAGCCACTACCTCCGTGACCACCCTCTGTGGCAATATGGAGTAGAATTTCCTGGCTGGGTTGGTGTCATGTACAGCTTTGAAATGGTTTGTATATCCGCACTCTCTATATGGCACAGCCTGATAGTGTTCCATTTGGACTTTTTCTTTCTGAAGTGCCCTGAAATTAAAAGTACAGACAGGTACACAGACAAGTAGAAAGAAAGCATATCTGCTTTTCCCGTTTTCTGGTAGAGTGAGCAAGTCCTTCAGAAGATGCTTAGATTAAAATTTACTGTAGGTTAACATTTTATGATGTTAAGAAAATATGGGGCAAATATTTAAAGACTTTGATGCACCATCCTATTCTTCTTGTTACTGCTACTTGGTAGTCTAGATCCTTGCAGAGTAAGCCCCCAACTGTGCCAGGTCTTGCATCAATCACACAGTATAAATAATCTTTTTCCCAAGGCAGCTGTTATCTTTGACATCCAGTCTGCATATGCACAGGAACAGAAGATTATTCTCATTTGAGTACCTTTATATACTCTCAGTTCTTTCTGGATGGAGGCAATCTTTTAATGGTCATGCTTTTTCATTTTTTGAATTCTTGCTCCCCGGTAGGCAGGGACATGGCTATGAGTGATACTAATTTAATATATTTTTAGTGTGACATGTAAGCCAATGGACTTCTGGAAGACACTTTGTGATGCTCAGTTGCAAAGCAACTGAAACTGTTATCCCTTTCTGATTGATTTATCCTCTTCCTACTTATCACAGTCAGCACTCCGAATTATCTAATTCAGTGACAGTTCTAATATCTGTACTTCTCTCAGGACTATTACTTAAGTGTGTGATAACAGCCTAGGTATTTGTCATCTTATACCACTGTTGTGAAGATAAGACAAAACACACAGCTTGCCAACCCACGGTGAAACAGAGCTCTAGACGCGCTGTAGGCATAGATGCAGAAAGCACAAGCCTTCATAATGGTATCTGGCATATAGCCTGAAAAGCTGAACAGAAAGGTCAAATAAAGAAACAGTTCTTGATGACTTGCATGTTGCATTGTGAAAGAAAATAGCTGCTATGAGAGCAACATTTGAAATAACAATTGTTTTAAGTGCTCTGTAGTTTTATGGCCTGTAGTTTGGTAACATACACCTTTAAAATTAGGCCCAACAGCAGGCAAATTATTTAGGGATGAGAATTAAAAACCAAGTGTACTGATATAGCAGAAGCTAGGGAGTATGGTGAACATGTAAACTGACTTGATACTTTTGAGAAGCATCCACCTGTAGCTGAGACCTCTACATTTGTCCCTGATCATCTGAGAGGAGAGATAGATGCTGACTCTGTCAGGGTAGCTACATAGCCAAGCAGTGCCATATTCCCCCAATGCCCCAGAGGAGTGCAGGGATGCCCCACCTTGGGCGATAAGAGAACAGCTTTGCATTTCATATCTCTATTTGAGAGTAGTTCAGTTTTGCTGTTAGCTAATAAAATGGCCCTTTCATAGCAAGTGGTTTAAAATGTTTGTCAGAGATCATGATTTTATTCCCTGATTTTAATGGAAAAGGGCAGTGAGAGGTCATTAAGCATGTAGTTCATGTGACCTTCTGGCATGCTGAAAGATCATTTTGTATCCTCTCAGGCCCAGAAGCCTTAACTGCCTTTTTTCAAGAAAGACTTGGTTATGTATTTCTCTGAATGAGCATTTTGGTAAATGGGATGCAATTAGTATTTCTCTGAAACAAATGCCCATACTGAAGAGTATTCTTAGCATAGTATAAAGGGAGCACATTTTAAAATTATATTAACAGTGCCTGAGATTAATTATATTAACAGTGCCTGAGATTAAACACAAAATTATCTATATGAATGACCACACTGGGTGAGATCTGATACACATTTCCAACTCACTAGCTATTCTGCATCAGCTCCTAATGTGAATGCTCTCACTGCATACTAAAAGGTGGCTTATTCCCCTTCCTTGTGCCTGTTTGCTGTTCTCCTGGGCCCATTTGTACCAGTTCATTCCTAGGGTAATCCTATGGACCTGTATCACTTTGTGGTTAATGGCCAGTCACATTTATGATGTCATTTACCAAGCTACAGTCAGACAAAATGTACATGTAGTGAGATGGGAGATAGGAAACTGGGGTTCAAATGTCCAATAACATTGGGATATTCTCTCACTAAACCTCCTTAGTACTACCTCAAAAAATATGTGAATAGAAGACTGCATCACAGTATCACTGAAAATGAACAGAAGAATCTCACTGGTTCAGTAGTGAAAATGCATAAATTTGTCCATAAGGTTCCTTTTTGCTATTTTGCGTAAAAGAGATAATTCAAATGTATATGAAAGTTTTGACACGAGAGGAAAGAAATTTCATTCCTTTTATAGTAGTTTCACACTGTGGAGTTGCGTGGAGTTGCATAGAGTTGTTCCTGGCTTACCTCATGTGAAGCAGAGTGTCAAGACAAATACCGTGATTCAGATCTGAATCCAAGAGGCTAACATATATATAAAAGTAAAATCTTGCTATCCTAAAATATGAAAGAGTATGTGTGTGTGTACATTCTATGTATACGTGTGTTTACAGTCGTCTACATTTTCATCTTGATTTTGTCTTTACTTCAGTGGGAAAGCACTTTGGCAGAGGTTTGGGAATTTCTAAAGGAAGGTGGGTTATTTACATTTTAATGGGATTGCAGTTTTGAGCTTTCTGGTTGGTCTTTGGCAGACCCAATGCTATTTGCAAACATCACCAATCCATTACACGTTTTGGTCCTAACAGAAGTTTAACAACCACTTTTAATTAATTTCAAAACTTAGGCTTTAGGGTGGGAGACTAGAATACTCTTCCTTTGTCTTCTTGCTGATTGTTTTATCTGCCTCAGCTCTCAGAAAACTTTTTAGCTGATAAAAGAACAAGCATAATTTCACTTTGGTGTATTTGCCTCTGAAGATGAGCAAGGAGAGTGCAGCCCCTGCCTTTAAAATGAAATTTGTTTTGTTAATACTAAATGCATGCTGAAATCACACAGTCTTTTAAGTTGCTGTAGCTTTGACCTTTCAAGGCACTCTGAAAGATAAAACTGTCAATTCAGTGTCATTAGTCATATGCCTAAAACTAACATGTTCCTCTCTTTCGAGAACTGAGGATTAAGAGAGGAGACCATTGTTTATGGGCAAAGCAAGTAATGGCCAAAATTACTCTAGGAAGACATCTATAATTGGGATTATTTCTATGGTATAACACATCCTATGAAATGTGGTATCTCTTATAAAATATACCATTAACGCTGATAATATTTCAGACACCCTTCTAAGAAATTACCATGATTTTCCTGTGTTGACAACAGGAGATCTGTGAGTGAACAGTGATAATGCTTTGCAAATGTTGGCATGCAAAAGCTCATGTGCATCATTTCATAGCAAGGGCCTCAAGTGCTATAGAATCCTATAACTCTACTCAAAAATCCCACTGCCTGTTTTTCTTCACAGGCACCAGAGAGACTCCATGCTCTTACAAATAATTTCTTTATCACAGTTGGGTTATCAAATCATGATACACATGCACACACACATATATCACCTTCCATGACCTATTTACACTGAAAAAAAAAAAAATTATCCATAGATTGAAAGTAGGACTTAATAAATTCTAAATAAAAACTAACAAACCAACAAACCAAATGATTAAAAAAAAAAACAACAAACGAAAAAACAAAAATCTCAGAAGTTCCTCTGCTTTTACTCCCAAAAATTTGTCACAATGCTTACATTCTAGAGTGCTGTCTTGTTCTCCAAATGAGACCCTAAAGTGTCTTAAGCAAAGCTGATCTTTTACAGCTCTTTTCTTTTCATCAAGAATGCTAATAATTAGTTTTTATTATTCCAAAAGCACAGTAAGGTAAAAAAAAAACAAAATAAACCAAAAAAAACCTGAGAGATACCATTTCTTGCTATAGGCAGTCTCTTTCTCCTGACATCTCCTCTTCCCATACTCCTGCCCAAATCCTATCCTTTCATCTCTGAAGGAAGGGAGAAAGAAGGGAGAGATGCCAGTATCAGATAGAACAATTATTTGCGCCCTTAAAATTGCAGTCTATTTCTTCCCACAAGGAATGGTCTTCAGATAGCTCCAGACACATATAAAAGCGTGCTGGTCAAGTATGCACGCTCAATTGACTAGATGAGAAATATTTAGCAAAACTGACAGGATTTTTTTAGTAGATTTCAAGCAGAAAAAGAGCAGCTCAGGTCTAATTAGAGACAGTGATCACAATCCTCCTTCCCTGTGATTTTATCCATCTTTTCAATATATCTGAAAACTCGGTTTACTATCTCTGTATTAGTTAACCTTCAGACGGGTATATGCATTGACTAAGGAGCTGGAAACTGGTCTTTATTCTGTATGAGACCTCAGGAGTACTTAAATTCTACATGGGGACTTGAAACCTACCCTGTATCTCTATAATTTAAGAAGGAAACATATTCAATAGCCCTTGGCATGACTTCCAAAGGAACATGTTTAGGTGGTACTTAGTAATTGTGTCCACAAAATCTCAGGTCTTACTTATACGACGCATTATACCAAATTGTCAGTAAGCATATGTATGAAAAAACCCGCTCTGCTTAATCAGATATTGTCTGTATTTCCATCCTGGCCCAGTAATATGTGGGCTTCAGAGGTTACAGATAAACATGCGCTCTAGTATTTTACTTTGCATAGCTGTGATAATACACCGAACCTTATAAACCACTACATCCACGTTTATGGCTGGCCTGAGATCAGTGCTGTCACACAGTGTGCCTTCTCAAACACAGCATTAGCAATGCTACGCTTCCATTTAAATCAGTCTGCATTTCAAGCCTGCACCAAAACAATCTCATCCACTCTTCCATGTCATATACATTTTTCATAGTACAAAAACTCCCTGTCCAAACAAGAGCAGGTTTAATATCAATAGCTTGGCTTCTCTTCATTAAGCCGTTCACCATCATGCTTCTCTGAGACCTTATGCCCAGCAAGGGAACCTGACTGGAGCACTACACTTTAAACAGATAGAGGGTAAGAAAACTTGTACTTTTTAGTTTTGGAGGAAACATCTTGTGCTGGAAGGAATTCTCTTCCCAACAACTATAATGATATTAAAGTTGAGAGTGGTCTTTTTGCAGCTGTTTTCCTTAATTACCCCTGTTCCTCTAACCCCTTGCTCTCATGCCTCATTTACTGTCTCCCGTCATTGGGTGAGATATATTCCATAGAGACACCTCTTGCCAGAAGAATAGTCTAAAATCCTACTCACCACACAGGACTTCAAACTGAAAGCAGAGGACACAGAAAGTTACAGCAACCAACTTCATGCTTGTCTGACACAGAGGAACCAGCCCTCTGTGTACTGTGAAGATGGAGAAGAATTCATGAGTAGAAAAGGAAGTGGTTTGTGGGCAATGGGGGAAATTATATGATAATCAGAAGGACTTTTTAATTTAACCCCTGACTACGTTATAGCTATGTCAGCATTAGCTGTCGCCCACACCTGTGGAGTTTGCTGGTTGTTTTTTTTCCTACCTCCCGCCTTGCTCTCACAGACTGGAAGATGAACGATTTTCTGACATTGTTTGATGTTCACTTCTGCAAAGACTCTTCCTGGTTAAATCTATCGTGACAGAGGCTACAGTCATCTGTAGTACACTTACTGCAGATAGCCCATGGCCAGCAACTTTTTCCTTAAATTAACTTACAATACATTCATATTTGCAACTGCCAACCTGTTTTCTTGGTACCAGTTTTGGCTGGTTTTACATAAATGATGGCTTTGTTCTGTGTGGAAACTGCTCATTAGTAGGGTAGGAGTCTCTTGTGTGTCCTGGTCCTGGAAGTGGAAGAACATGTCCAAATTGCTGAAGGATCCCTGTGAGCTGCTGAAGGATCCTTGTGAGTTCCTGAAGGCTCACTCTGATAGGATTTCCCACTCTGGAAGTAAGGCTTGATCTGCATGGACACAAGAAACTTCATGTGACTCTGTGAGAGGAGGAGATCTGACCCAGTGACTTAGGGCCTTAGGTCAAAAGTTTCTCTCCATCCCTCTCCCTGCTTCTGTGCAGCACATTCTGTTCTGGCCTGTTACTTGTCTGAGTCTGGGAATGTTCTAGGACACTTTGGAATAGCATGTTCTACAATAATTTAGAACTGGCTATTTATTTATGCCTATAATACTAATTTTAGTGCAGATACCATACTGGAAAAGCAGCTTCTAAATCATAATCAATATATTAGATGCTGTTAACATTTCTGATTGCACAAAGAGAAAACTAATAGTTGTGCCTGACAGACACAGGAGTCCTTGTGCTAATACAGTAGTACCAAATAATTTCTGAATAACAGGACTGGGTTACAGATTTACTCCTACCTTATACTGTATGAAGAAATCTTCATGTGTTGATTTACTCTTCCACAAAAAATGATTTAATATCTTACACTAGTAGTGCTAAACATCTGTTAACATGGACACTGGCATGAAGAGAGTTTTACTCTCTTCAAATCTTTGCAAAGACCTGCAAATCTTTGCCTTCTGTTATATTAAAATCAGAGCTAGCCTGAGTCAAGTCGGGATTTGACCTAAATTTTCAGCTCAGATCTTTGGAGTCAAATTTAATCAACTCTAACTGGAAAAAGTTTCTGCAGTATACTTTTAATTCTGAACCTCAAGAGTAATATATGGAGGCTCATACAATGATAAAGCTGAAAAAGCTATATCTGATTCCTGAGCTTTGCATGTGAAGTTATGACCCACGTTGGGATACTGAGGTTCCAGATAGAACTATCTTTCCCATCCCCCATAACAACTTATGAAAAGTGCTGAAACAACAGAGCAGGCTTCTTCTGGGACAGGACCTTTATTGCCCTCTGGGTAAGCATAAGACAAGCAAACAGAAAGGCTGCTGCTGCAAAATTAAGGGAGTAAGAGAATCGTATATAAAGTACCCCCACCCACAGCTTTGAGAGAGAATTTTGACCACACACCAAGGATTGAGTCCTTACAAAGCTTACTGCTGGCGGGGAAGCAAACAAAGGTGTAGAGGAATGTACTCCTTTGAGCAAAGTTTTAGCTATTTTTCCTGAAAACAAGCTATAAAAACAATCAGTATTGTTAGAGTTCACCAATGTGTTGTCTTCCTTAAAAATGTACACATTTTGCCAAGAAAGTAATTGTGGTGGGGGTTTTGGTTTGGTTGGTTTAGATTTTTTCTTTTAACCAATCTAGTTATTTTGGAGCAATCCACTCTTTCTCTCCCCTTTCTGTGATCTTACTGGTTATACCAATGCAGAGAAGACTAATAAACATCTATTTCTCTCTTGGGGTAAGAGTAGCTAAGAGCATAGATTCGTTGGCATAGATCTGATGACAACTGGAGGAAGCTGTTCAGCCTGGAGAAGAGGAGACACAGGGGAGACCTCATCACTCTCTACACCTACCTGAAAGGTAGTTGTAGGCAGGTGGGGGCTGGGCTCTTCTCCCAGGCAACAGAAGACAGAACGAGAGGGCATGGCCTGAAGCTGCACCGGGGGAGGTTTAGGTTGGATATCAGGAAGCACTTCCTTACGGAAGGGGTCATCAGACACTGGGATGGCCTGCCCAGGGAGGTGGGGGAGTCGCCAGCCCTTCTGGCGTTTAAGATTGGATGAGGCACTTAGTGACATGCTCTAGCTAGGTGGTGTGGTGTCAGGTCTTAGGCTGGACTTGATGATCTCAAAGGTCTATTCCAGCCTCTATGATAATTCTGTGTAATTCTGTGTAAGTCTCACTGTCCAGTAAACAATTTGTATTTGTCCTCTCTTTCTCCTGTCACTATAGCCTTAAGTCTGGAATTACCCCTTCTCCTTTCTGCTTCCTGGTGCTTGGGATTGCTAGAACACACTGCTCACTTTGTTTCAAAAGGGTCTGGCTCAGGGTACACTTTGTGGAACATTTGGCAGCACTATGAAGTTTGATCTAAACAGACATTTATTTTGGTGGTCGAGTGTATTTGACGATGAGCCAGCAGACCCTGAGTCACTCACAGTGTATGTTCACAAGCGGAGAGATACAAAAGTCCAGCTCAGGGCTGAGTGTGAGGGATGCTCAACTTCTAGTCTTACACCAACAGAGACTCCTCCATTGCCTTTCAGTCTTTGCTTCCCTCCTCTGACAGTGCTTACGTACTTCACAAGACATTGTGGAAATGTTTCTTCCAAATAGTATGGTTGGTTACAGTTAACCACCTGGGACAAGCAGTCTGTTTCCACAACAAGCTTCCTATAACTGCAACTATTTTTGCTCACAAACACGTGTTTCCTTTTTCCATCCTCACTCATTTCTCTTCTCTTTGTCTTGATTTTCACTCTCTCATCCACATACATCTCTCAGAGCTGACTTAATTTCCTCCCCTTACATGACTGTACCCCAGTCTCTGTCTACCCCTCTTCTCAAGCAGAGGCTGCCCTTCAGTCTGAGAAGTAACTCCTTCCCAGAATGTGGTTTCTCCTTCCCCCAAACCCCATTCTTTCTTCATGACCTACCCCCAGCACTACCCTACAGTGACAAACTTCTTTACCTTCCAGCTTGCCATCACTATTAACAGCCCGGAAAATCCTTATGAGCATTTTTATGCCTTTAAAAACGCAACCAGTGATACACACTGTCCCAAAGAGAAGCAGAATTGCTTATCCCTCAGTCCATAGACCAGTGTTCTCTACCATGTGATCTTCAATGCTTCTCCCTTCTAACTCCAAGTGACTTGGAAAACAATTCTTCTACTTCCCTAAGGAGATTGATTCACAGCAAAAATTTTCCCTGTGATGCATGATGTACATTTTTCTTTGATCTGCTTAATGACATAACCCTTACAATACTTCCTGCTATCGCCCTGAACAACGTCCATGTTAGCAAAATGCTACTGCATTGTGTGCTGTGGAACAAAGATGGTGTTTCCATTGAAGTAGCTTGTTCTGTCTCACCAGCAGTTTTCCACTTCTGCTTGTGGATGATGAGCAGTTGCCCACAGCAATATAAAATATTCCCTCAATAAAATGTTTTGTGATTTTTTCTGTAGAGGCTGCTACAGTCTATCCACACAAATTATATTCTGTTGTCTCCTGCTGCCTCTCATTCTTTGCTTCAATATCTGGCCTATATTCTCATGACTCTGGGTCATTCCCTCAGGGCTGGAGCAGAAAGCCTCCACGCTCATGCGTTTTCATTTCCTGTCCTCCTTATTGAGAAGGGGAACAATGACTTTCACTGTGCTATTTTTAAGGTTCTGTGATGGCTTTAAATCCCACTTCCCATCTGCATCACTCCCCATTAGGTGTGTAAACAAGCTGCAGTCATTCAGGATATAGAGATTTCAGCCTGAAATGCAGCTCATGTGCTCCCTCATTTGTTCCGATGCCTCCTTTGCTGCTACGTTAGCCTGATCTCTCCCACAGGCCCATGGGGCATGCTGTAATAACCTTTCCTTCAACATGCCAGCAGAGCCTACCAGGGCTCAGCTCAGCAGCAAGGCAAACACCTCCCTGCAGAGCAGATCTAATGAGATGGTCCCCTCTGGAGGGGGGTTGTGTGTCATCAAAAAAAGAAAAAAAAACATGTATGTGAAGGAGTTAAGCCCAGATGTAGCACAAGCAAGAGCACTGGCAATAAATTCAGTCAACAGATGGTAAGTGGCAAATTCAATCAGTCCAAACAGGTTGCCCAGAGAGGTGGTAGATGCACCATCCCTGGAAATATTCCTGGTCAGGTTGAATGGGGCCCTGAGCACCCTGATGCAGCTGAAGATGTCCCTGCTCACTGCAGGTGGTTGGATTAGGTGACCTTTAAAAGTTCTTTCCAACCCAAACTGTTTCATGATTCTAAGTGATGCTTCGGATCCTGCAACTAATGTTTTGGACTGGCTGGCTCAAGGCACTGAGAGCCATTAGGTAAAAGACTGTCTCCATCTGGTCCCAGGAGCCGCTATGCCTCCGCATATCCAGCCTCTGTGCCTACTCTAGTACAGTCACCTAAAGAGGTACTGAACCATTTCTCCAGGGCACAGAGTATAGGCAGGAATGGATCCAGCAAGGTCATATGGATACGCTGCTGATGTGGACTGCAGGCCTACAATATGGCTGTGGAAGGTTTACCATCCCAAACAAAAACAACAAAGAAAATTACCATATTCCTGCCCTTCAGGGTCTACCGGGAAGATGACTGTGAGCAGTAGGTATCTTTCAGTGGCATACGCAGAGTGTGCAGGAAATATTTAGGAGAATACCACAGTTGTAAGTGCCCTCGGTTCATGGGGAGTGCGCTGGAGAGAGAAGGATGTCTTCTGAAGCTGCTGCTGCTTCCCTAAGACCAACATGTTGCTGAGTGAGACTTTGTCACCAGGACTGCTTATATCTAGGTTCAGAAAGAAGGCATTCCAGAATAGATCGTAAATATAGATAACCCAAATGAAGTGCAAACCTAGGAACTCAGACTGTTACTGTCTTGTTACTTGTAGAGCAGTGTATGACAGACACATGCTGATGAGCTGTGTGACCATATTTATTCTGCTTTTGGATTTGAATTTAATTGACTTTTGTGTGTGACAGTCATGAATTAAACATATTCTGTACAATTTTCACACCCCACCCATTTCAAAGCTTGTAGTAGGGTAGGGAGTCCTGTTATGTGGTTATCTGGTCAGCTGCCTTGGAGGAGTTAGGACTGAAAGAGCCACCTATGTGGTGGTAGTTGGGGTTTGTGGTGTGATTGTTATCTCCACATTGTTGTGATTACTTTTTAAAGGTAAACTTCTGCTACCTCTGCATTGACAGTATAACAAAGGGAAATATTCTCCAACAGAAATGGCCTTAAAGTTATAATAAATTCTTGCAGAGAAGAGATAAATCAAATGTCATGCTGAACATTGCAAGGATGGGTGCAGCAGCACAACCCTGGTTTGGTCTTTCAGAAACACCAAAGTGGCTGAGGACACACATGCCACTGTCCCCAGCTGATCTGAAGTGCTTTTGAAAACCTTGTCTATCAAGTGTTTTCAGGCCAGGCTTTGCTGTAGCTATTAGTGTTTAACTGAAGCTAGGCTTAGACAGCCTAGGCTTTGGCGGGTTTGAAGGGATAGAAAAAGTGAAATCACAGCTTTCTCAGACATGTAACTAAACCTCCTCTATTTTGCATCTGTCATTCAGAATCTTACAGGTTACTGCATTGAGAACAATCTGCTTTGTACGAGTAGGCCACAGCAGAGAACATTCCATCATGCTCAAGGCTTGCTCCAGCCATGCTCCTGTTCTGGGTGCCAGAACAAAGGCAACCAAAGCTGGGCATGCTGAAGTACTGTGTCACCCCGTGGGCTCCTGTGCCAAGGACTGGTGGAGGGTTTGTTTCCCCTTTGGCATCAGATGCTTCCAAGAGCTGCCTTTCAGACCTGGGTGCTGTGAAATGGGGGAGCAGCAGTGGGGCATGGGGCAGGTGCAACAGTGGTTCTTGGACAATGAACTCATGGCTATCCGAGCCAGGCCCGTGGTCGGAAGCCCTCTGCCTCCCACTTGTGCCCCACCACCCCTGCTCTGTGCACACGGCTGTAGCAGAGCCACCTGGAATAAGGTGAAGCTCCCAGCTCAGGAGGCCCAGCCGAGGGAGAAGCATCGATACCTCCTTCGCCCTGGGGCCA
>VWZY01008407.1:788577-826261 GCA_013399075.1 Chloroceryle aenea
GTTTAGTGGTTTTGCTAGGGCTAGGAATAAGGTTGGACTTGATGATCTTGAAGGTGTCTTCCAGCCAGAACAGTTCTATGATTCTAGGAACTTCTTAATTGTTGAAACTGGACCTTTAACATATGACAATGTTCTTCATTCTTAAGGCCCTCTACAGCAAACAATTAACATGTCAGATTAGCTTGACTATCAGGGACTTCACCTTGAGAGTGCAACCCGAAGAAAGTGCAGTGCATCCAAGTGACAAAACGTGATAGGGCCAAGACACAGCACTCATAGCAAAGGAAACTGGCCCTGCAGGTGCCTGGCTCCCATCTGGATGAGCTGCCCTCTGTGTCTCTGGTGCACACTGTAGAGTTCAGGGTGAATGAGTTCAGCTAGCTCTTAAATGAATCACAGAGCAAGCCCGAATGCAGGAAGTATCCAGTTCCATTCAGTCAAACTCAGCAATAGCTAATACACCCTTGTTCTCAGAATAAAACCTCAGTAAGCTCTGCTCAGTCTGAGCTGTTCCCAGCTACTATTAAGCTGGCCCACACAAATGTATACACGTCAGGTAGAACTGTGCAACTCTGTGCTTGTCCATGACTGCTGGCAAACTTTAAAGAGCAGGCTTTTAACACTGGGTCTCTCTGATCTCAGCTCTGTGGTTGCTGGTCATTAAAAGTAAATGTTTGCTTGGGGGGGCTTTTGTTTTCAGTTCATGATCTGTAGCTTCGTGTGATTCTGACTGAGCCACAGCAAAGCACACCCATATTCAGAGAAGTCAAGCAGCCTGATGGAGCCTACTGCAGCATAGTGAAGCTAGGGAAATAGAGGTGTTCATATTGTTTGTATACATATTACAGAATCCTGGATTTTCTGTGTCCTCATCTGAGTCAGCTGGGTTACAAAGTCATCAGCCCAAGAAAAGTCCTCAACCTGCAAATTTTTGTAGGTTATGAGAGTCTTTCAGGAGAGCATTACCATATGATTTTCCTGTATATTCCTTTTTAAGCACCCCCTGTTGTATACATACTTGGGAAGCAAGATACTTGACCTATGATATTTTTGTTCCCATCTGGCACAGCCAGTCCTTATATTTACAGTCTCATGAATTGTTTAAATAACTATCAGAAAGGTGAAAGTTGGTGTTTCTCTCTTTTCACTCTGATGATACTGCTGCTAAACATTAGTGTTACATTAGTGACTTTGGTTTGTTTTGGTGGCATTTACAGTGTAATGGGGAGTGTATAAATGTATTACTTAAGCTAGGTGTCTTACTGCAAATGCAATCAACAATACAGGATTCTTTAGTTACCAAGTTATTTGTTCATGTTATATTGATTTAGAGGTTTAGTTCTGCAGGTCGTTGGCTTCTTTCCCTCTGTGCTAGGTAAGAAAAAAGCTGTAACAACAAACAAAAAAAAGCTGTGGTTACACTGTTTTCTAGTGACATCAGTGAGGGCTCTGTAGTGCTTGCATGATGGACTGTTCTGGTGTCTTTTTTGGCTGAATAGAAAAATAACAGTTGAAGGGGGAAAAAATTAATTTGGCTATTTACATCTTCTAGTTATGTTTTCATAACTAGATGATTAGTGTTAGTGGTTTAGAGAGGAGAGAGTGGTGATTCTTTTATTAGTTTTATATAATACAGCTACAAATCATTCTAGTTGATAGGGAAACATAACTAATTTTCCACTATGAAAACAAACACTTCATTGTAGTGACCAGTGATAGGANTAATTGTTTCCAAGCTTTGAAAACTACCTCACATATTACCTTTTATCTATATAGGCTTTTTCTGCTGGTTTTGAGGCTGTTTGATTTTTTCCAAGTTCTTCCATTTCTTCTGTAATACAGATCAGCTGATCATCCTTGTTGCCTGGACTCAAAGTCCCCAGGGTTTCACAAGGTGACGGGATAAATCCATGGAGGAGGAATCCCTCGGGGTTGTTAAATGCAAAGTCACCATCCTTTGAAGTTCTTGAGATGCTGCTAAGGAAGGACTGGGACAGTATTTTAAGGTTTCATAGCATACTTTCCATGATTTTATACTCTTTCGTGACATCTGCCCTTAGCCACTCTTGGAAAGTGGACTGTGGTGCATCATTTGTCTGACCTGTTAGGGGCTCATTTATGTTCCTAGGTTCACATTGCTGCTGACTATGATAGCAAATTGCAGTTTGGTTTGATAGATAACATCAAACCCTGAGAAGTGCACATCATTTGAAGTTCATAAGATTTGAATGCCTTTTGGGTGGGCTTATTGCTTTATTGGAAAAAGGTGCTACTTTGGGGTGATTGCGTATGTTAACTATTGCAGGTTCTCTGACTCTCCTGCCATTTCCATTTCAGGCAGCTCATCCATGTAACAGAGTCTTCTGAAACATCATCAGTGGTGGGAGCAGTCAGATTTGCTTAGTACAGACAAAGGAAGCAAGCAACCTTGTGAAAAAATATCAGAGTCTGTGAGCAGTCTCCAGATTGTGTGCTTAAAATGAATAATGTCTCCTAACAGGTTAAATGATTAATTGCACACTTAGATCAAGCAAGGGCCATTTCTGATTTTAGAGATGCTGGGACTGTTTAGCCTCAAGAAGGGAATGCTTAGGATGTATCTTAGTGTAAGTACCTGATGGGGGCTGTAAAGAGGACAGAGGCGGACTCTTCTTAGTGGTGCTCAGTGACAGAAGTAGCAATATAAAAAATCATAGAACACTTTGGGTTGGAAGGGACCTTCAAAGGTCAACTAGGCCAACCCCCCTGCAGTGAGCAAGAACATCTTTAACTAGACCAGGTTGCTCAGAGCCCTGTTCAAACTGACCTTGAATGTTTCCAGGGATGGGGCATCTACCACCACTCTGGGCAATCTGTTCAGGTGTTTCTCTGCCATTACTGTAAAACATTTCTTCCTTATATCTAGTCTAAAGCTACCCCCCTTTAGTTTAAACCCATTGCCCACTGTCCCATCACAACAGGCCCTGCTAAAAAATTGTAGACCCCCTTTAAGTACTGAAAAGCTGCAGTAAGGTGTCCCTGAAGCCTTCTCTTCTCCAGGATGATCATTCCTTAGTCTCTCAGCCTTTCTCCATAGGAGAGGTGTTCCAGGCCTCTGATTGTTCTTGTGGCCCTCCTCTGACCTGCTTCAACAGGTCCATGTCCTTCTTGTGCTGCAGACTTCAGAACAGGACACAGGACTCCAGATAGGGTCTCATCAGAGTGGAGTAGAAGAGCAGAATCGCCTCCCTTGACTTGCTGGCCATGCTGTTTTGATTCAGCTCAGGATATGGTTGGTCTTCTGAGCTGCAAGTGCATGTTGCTGGTTCATGTCCATCTTTTCATCCACCAGTATCTCTGAGTCTTTCTCTGCAGGGCTGCACTCAATATCTCCACAGGGCACTTCCAATAATAAATTCCATTTAAATATAAGAAAACATTTTTTTTTAAATTGAGGCTAGTCAAACATTGGTGCAACAGCTGACCCTGCTTTGAGCAATGGGGTTGCACTATGCAATCTCATGTGTCTTTCTGCTTCAACCATCCCATGATTCTCCATGCCTTTATTCCAGGCAGTCTGAATTGTGGCATTCTCGCATTCTCACACTCTCTGTGTGTTTCTGTATAAGTTTTAGGTCTCACCCTGACTCACATTTTCCATCAGAACAGCAAAGGGAAGGGCTTTCGGCTTCACTTTCTAGGAATTCAGAGGTATTTGTGTCTGCTGTGTTGTCTTTTAGCATCATTCCTACCTTTTTTCTGCCTGCTGTGTCTGGTCTTGAGTCATGCCTGTAGACACTGTAAAGCAGGTACTATTGTATTAATATTTATATTGTACTATTCTTGATGATTACAATTAATGTTACCACATATATATGACTATATACAACCAGTGAATTAACAGTGACTGTTTATTTGTGTCTGTGGAAGGAAATAATAGAAAATTATAATGAAGAAAAGATGCTGGAGATTCATTTTGCATCAGCAGCCCTCTGTGGATGCACTCAGAAACGTGACCATACAGTAGCCTGTAAAGCCCAAACTACTCACAAAGGCATAAACTTACAGATTTAAAAACAAATATGGGGAAGAGGAAGGGAATCTACATGAACAAACTTAAGACCCATTAAACAAGCTTGAATTGCCTGAATTTAAAAAACTGTATGAGATAACCTTTTTTTTATTAAAAAGTCTCTATAATATGTGCCTAGTGCAGACTGCTTTGGTGACAATGAATACGTAAGTACAGCCCGTTGGAAATCTCTGTCCCAGAGTGAAATAGCTGCAGCACATCTCAGAGCCAAGGGCACATCTATTACATGGTTGCTGGATTCAAAAATATGAACTATGATACCTCATGCTTAAATACCTATGAACAGTACAAATAAGATGCATGACTGCACTATATTTGTGACTTGGAAAGGGAAAAGAGAGATTAAACACAGTATTACCAGCTTAGAACTTCAGCTGAAAATGAATTCAAAATACTAATCCTTGGTAGGTAGCAGCACATACATAGATAGGTGATAGGAGTTACTTATGAGTTTTTCAGATCAAAGAACTTTCTTGCATAAGAATGGATGATGCTTATGGGTTTTGAACCTTATACAGTTTCTTCCGTCATGAAAACCTACCAAGTAAATAATGTTTTAAGTGTCTCTAAATTGTTGAACACAGTGATTCCTAGTTCAGTGGCAAGACACAGATTCACAGTACCATCACTAAAATGTGCTGCTGACCCGTGCTGTAACAAGACAATTGTGTTAATAGCATACTCTCTTAACAGTCTCAAAGAGCTTTCATACAACAGACAGATGCATCATTATGATGGTTACTATTAGACTTGCAAAATTTCAGGACAACTATTTCCCAGTCTGTTATCAGTGAAACATTGCAATCTTTCACAAATTTTCAGTAAAAATAAGAAAAGCCTGCCAGCCTTGCAGGTTTTCCACTGAAAGCGCAGAGGGAGTGAACAATGCAAGGATACTCAGTACTCCAGGCATGCTCCTGCCTTTGATGTGGGACCAGGCAGCAGTGATCTGTGTGTCTCACTGCCAGGCTCAGTACCACAGACCTCTGGCAAGTGGCTTTTCTTGTTCCAGTCTTTGGCACTGAACAAAAAGTCTAACTTTGACCCCAGGAAAGTTTTGTCAAAAATGGTTTAATTGCTGCATGCATGTGCACACACACACGGAGGTTTTTAAACAAATGAGCATTCTCTGTATGAACTTTCTGGCCAATTCTAATTACGCGAAGGTGACTAATAGGACCAGCTCACGCCCCCACTAGAAAGCCACGTAGTCATGCATACTGAAGTGAACAAATTAGGGCAAGGAGCAAAAGAGAGCTCTGTGTGGCTTGTAAATTCTCTTGATTTGGGATTTTGCAGTGGTATTCTCTTTAAGCACTTCACGATTACAGAAATGCCATGGTATCTGTAGTGATCACGTATCATCAGAGTATCAGTTTCATGGTGAAAGAACTGAAAACAGCATTTCAGCAAAACATGGAAATATTTTCTATCAACTAGATAAAAACTGGTAACACTTCATTTTTCAGATGATTTATAGGTTTTATTTCAGAACAGAATCAAGACAATGTATTTCTGAATAAGTGACAGGTTTTTTCAAGAGTTTATAATGAAGTGTGGATTTGGGTAGCTTGGGAAGCCTTCTGGTATGCTCAGTATAGAGCTATGCATATGAAATATGCATATTTCTATATTATTATATTTCATTATATATGTTTAATAGTTTTAAATCCTAATTCTACTTTCCCACACTACCTGCTTCACCTACAACAAGCTATTTCCAGCTTCTGCTCTTCCAGTTCTGTTGCAGGGGCAGCTTTCTGCCACACATAAACATTTCACTAAACTTTGCCCTATTGTTACTATTACATGATGAGCAAGTTTTGTTATTTATTCATGATCAGGATCGAGCTTTTAGTGTGAGTCTGAGTAGTTAACTACAAGTGTCAGTGCTTCTAATCCATATACTGGCCTCCAGGACAGTTAAATTCATTGTAAAGAAAGAATTAAGTTAAAAGGAAGTTGAAAATATCCATTGGGTCCAGCTGACTGTCTCTAAAGTTCTATTTGTTGTATTAGCGAACTGAACTTGGAATCACACAATGGTAACTGCCTATAGCATAAAAAGAATTATAATCAGGAAAAAAGGTTGACTTGTTATTGAAAAATAATTGTAACTTCATTACCCACTCAAATATAATGATTAACAGAAAATGCTTCTGGTTTTATTGTAAGGTGAGAAATGAAGAACAATGCAATAGTCTCTGCTACATTTGTCCTCATCTGGATTTTGTTATATTAAAGCTCCAATGTCTTTTTTTTTTTCCTTACAGTTTTCACACTCACATATGAAATTTCTGTTCTTTTGCAAAGACTAGATTTATGAGAGTAACTAATTTTAAATCCACCATCCAATCTGAGAAGACTCTGACTTCTTGACTAACTATGAAGTTGAGAAAAAAACAATTTTATGTTTGTTAAACAGCTTTTTGTTATAAATTCAGTATAGTTAAAGTAACTTTTAAAGTGAAACACTATTTCAAAGAAGTCAATATATTTCATTTTGAAATACTGTATTTCATTTTTTATTGAGAATTTCTCTCTATGCAAAGATTTGCCAAAATAGATATAGACAAAATGATTAATGTGAACGGTTTATCAGTGGAAGAGGACATTAAATTCAAATACTTCATGTATCTAAAGCAGAACTAGGTGCTGTTTTCTCGTCTGTATATGGGAAAGTAACACCAAAAGCATTCCTGTTGCCACGTTTAAACTGATGTTTTGGGGGAGAATAATTTGAAAAGACACCACATTTAGAGATGACACTCATGCTATGTGCAGACAGGCTGACTTCCTCTCACTTCCTCCAGACTTTTCCTTTCGCAGCCTGACTTTCATTCAGGTGCCATGCAGGTTGTTACCTTCCTCTCTGCGTGTCGTCCACCTACTGAATAAGACGTAACCTGCATCCTCTCCTAATTATTTCACATATTCCTTGGATGAGACACTAGCAGTCTGGTCCTAAGGAGCATCCAGCATTGAAAAACAAAACAGGAGAAAGGAAACACATGTCCACACTTAATGTCATGACTACCCTACTTCCAGGACCCATGAGGCAAATGCTTAAGGTGTATTTCTGACTAAGGCATCTGAAACCTGTGAGTGAAGCAGCTTTGTCCACTCCCGTGAAAGAACCACACCTTTCTTGTGATCAGTGGTAGTAGAGCAATTGCTAAAATAATAAAAGTTTATGGAACCCTGGTCTTTCTTAATCATAAAACATGAAGTAAAAACACGAGAAGCAAAAATAGAAGGGAATTACAGTATAAATGATGACCTTAATGTGAAGAATTTTTGCACTGGGTTACGTTCAGGAAGGGGAGTAAAATGAGTTTGGAAGCTATTGACAGAATTAGTATAAAGCCATTATATTGTTGTCGAGAGATGAAGAGAGAAAAGAGTTTAAAATATGTTCTATCTTAATGAGAGAGTGCTATAGGAAAAAAAAAAGACTAGACAAATAGTCATAAAATAAAACACAATAAAATTAATTAGTTTGGCATTACAAGAGGAAGGAAAATATTATTAATTTATGAAGCAGACAGTCATCTTTGCTGCAGAATTAAAAGTGAGAGAGCTCTTATAAATGCTACCCACACGATGTAACACCTCACCAAAGCTCAGCTATGAAACCATCTTATTCTGCTGATTACTGCTTGTTCTAGCCATCTTTCCTGCATGTAAAACATTAAGTCAGCCAGTTATGAAGCTGTCAAATGTTTCCACAGTGTCACTTACCAGAAGGATTTGATAACTTACAGAGAAATGAATTGTTTTGCTTTCTGATCTTGATTAAGTACTGCTACAATGCCTCATTTTGTGACAAGTTTCAAAGGTGGATTATTTTTGGTTCTTATCCGTGCCCCTAAGTATTTATAGAATTTTTGTCTAGTTCGTTTAATCTAAATTTTTAATCTGTATGATGCAAATCAATTAGAGCAGGTTTTTTTTGTTTCCATAGTACCACCTAACACTGTTTCTAGCACAGGAGAAGGCCTATTTTTAATGACAGTAGCAGGAACTAGCAACTGTGTCTAGGAGCTAAGAAGCTGACTGAAAACATACATAAAGAAAAGAAGTCTTGTTAGAGTTTTTACAGAACTTCAAACACCTCAGCTTTCCCCACAGACCAGCACATGGAGAGGTTTGTTCAGTGTGGCTGAAGGCCAACAGAGACCAACTTTCAAGAAGAATTTTCACAGGGAGGAAGGAGGTTGAGGTATTTTTTGTAGTTAATGATGATGAAGGTGCCCAGCATTAAGTACTGTGGAGGTTACTACATACCAATCCCCTCACATGCTGGAGGGAGACTTTCTAGTTTACACAAAAGTAAGCAGGACTTCTGCTGGCCCTATTCATTGGAAATCTAAGGAAGCTACAAGTCCCCAGGTAGAAGCTCTAGAAGCAGGACTAAGCCATAGTAAGTTGAACAATAACACATTTCCTGTAGAGCAGGATTGCCTACATGCCTACATTGCCAGTGTGTACTGAAATCTAGGAGTCTGTGGGGGCTGGCTACTCAATTTCTAGTTCAAAGGGAAGATGGAGTATTTGTTCAGTGTAG
Organism: Chloroceryle aenea; assembly: GCA_013399075.1. Classification (NCBI taxonomy): domain Eukaryota; kingdom Metazoa; phylum Chordata; class Aves; order Coraciiformes; family Cerylidae; genus Chloroceryle; species Chloroceryle aenea. The sequence goes on from VWZY01008407.1 coordinate 797,217, forward strand.
GTATTTTTATTTATGTAAAAACAGCAATCCTATATTTTTCATTATCTTGGCCCAAACATTACTGTTTATTTCCCATAGAAAACCCACATCCCAGGCATTGATCCCATCTGTGAAGAGCAAAGGGTTCTGTTGCTTGTTCGAGCTTTCAACACAAGCTGTTGCATCGCAGGGCAGGGCATAAATGTTGACAATCCCATCCACAATGCAGAATAATCTAACCAGATGTTGTCCAGCGTTTCAACTTCTCCCACTTGTATCACACATCCTGTTATGGGAGATGTTCTTAAAGTCCCACGTATTGGGATCATGTAATTATGTAAGAAATTCCATTTTCCTTAAAAATAAGGTCTTGCTTTTTGATGGAAAAAAACCCTCAACTAATCCAGAAGCAGTGTAGTGACAAAATAAACGTATCTCAAAGTTGAATTTTTAGTCAAGGTCATAGTTGTCAGGTTTCCTGATACATGGTTCCTCAGGATTGTGACATGATTTTCCTGTGCTCTGGCAGGACAATTCTGGGCCACTGCAGCTACATACTTGCTGTCAATGATAAAAGATGACTCTGATGGCTGCCTTATGTGTAAAGAGTTTGTAATGAAAACAAAGAACCATCGATATATTATTTTTCCTTTTGAATGATCAGTATTTCATTAATTAATGAACCAACTATTATAGCTAATAAGATTTGCTGTCTTATTATACATTCTGCTGGTGATTAAAGAAGTACTACATAGCATGGTTGCAAGAAAATTGCATGCCTATAAATATTGGGCTATAATTCATCCAGATTCCTTACTCTTAATTTTGACTGTGTATTTTTATTTTCAATTTGCATATGCTTGTATTCAAAAAATGCATCTGTCTTACTGCTGCTGCTGTGGGAAGCTTGCCTATTGCTGCTGCTGTGAACAAAAGTAACTTGAAAGATTTGGCACCTCATTTGTATTGTGTATGTTTGAACAGAACAGAAGTGTTGTGTAGAAGTGTGCCACCCAAGAGCAGTAAATGAAGCAGATCAAATTGAACATTTTAAAGTACAACTTCTTAAAACAACAGCCAGAAAAGAATTCTGAAGAAAAACCATCAGTGAAGAAACTGAGAACTTTTTGTTCAATTATAACTTCACAACTACTAAAAAATGTTCATTAAGATATAAACCCATGACGTGGTTAAGACAGCTGACTAGAAATAGAAATAAATTTCCATTTTAAAGTTCAAAAAATGAAAGAATAATAACGTTTTGAATAGTTAATAATCTCCTACATCATGGAAGCATCTGCCATGTCACACAAGCAGGGATTATTAATAATTCCAAATTATTCCAAATTAATAATTCCCTTACCTGAACTCTTCCTTGATCTGCCCCTCTAGTAAACAACATACATTTTTAAACTGACTTTAGGGACAATTTTTACAACCCCCCCTCCCCATATTTACTAAGATCTTCTATGAGTAATTGTTATTTGCTCAAACATATTGTCGTATGTTCCTCATTACTTTTTGTTGATATATAATATAAAAGTACCCTTAAGTAACACTGTTCTTTTATCAGTCATAAAGAACATTCAAAAAAAAGTGGTAACAAAGTCATGTAAGTGCTGAATGCCTATGTGTAGAAGTACAGGAATAATTATGCCCAAATGTTGTTCTTGACTCTGCAGAATCAGCAGAGTATGGTGCTATTTGTGATTCTTTCCTCGTTCTCTGCAGCTCAAAAATTTTCTGAATTTCACCTCTTCCCCACATGTCCCTCCCAGCCATAATCCTGCATTCAAAATTTCCATTCCCCTTGCAGGGCCTGTAGAGGCCCCACAGTCTGTGATAAAGCTGGCTCAAAGTACCATTTATGTGTTCAAGCAAGCATCCCGTTTACCAATGTAAAAAAAAAAAGTAGGTTTCGTAATGCATGAAGCCATCTGCTATACAGCAACCCTCTTTGATTTGGATTTCATGATATAGCTCTTGGCTACATCATCTGATTCTTATTTATGCCTTTCCTAAAGGCAGAGCTCTTTAGTCATGGTTCAGACTGTTCCCAGTGCAGGGAAAACTGATGCATTTTCTGGTTCATTTTTCAGGGCTCATTCCTCAGCAATAGCTTTTGTCTTCTGAAAGGAAGAAGCAAGCCATATCTTACCTCCCAATGTACTTCAGCTCCAAATCTCACCTCAGCTCTTCATACACATACTCATACTCTTTGGAGCTGAAAAGTTTGAAGTCAGTACTCAGACAGGAATTGTATCAAACCAGTTTGGAGTTACCTGGCCAATGCAAATATTTGTTATTGAAAAAGAAACTAAGGGGAATCTTGAGCAAAGGTTAGGATGGATATATATAGGTCAACAAAAGTCTGCTCTTGCATAGCCTAGGAGTCATTGGTTCTTTAATTTTTTTTTAAATTTAGTAAAGATCTACAGAAAACAGGATCGATAGATTTTCCCAACAGACCTCAAGGCCTGACTGAGTAGTGAGTTTAGATTCACAAATCCCTCCAATGAGTGGGGAATCTGAATATTCTACAGGAAGATCATCTAATGCTAAAATGATGGACTGCTCATTGCCTACTCATGGACTATCTAGATGGGAGACTTTTATCATGTGATTTTCTGTATCAGCTAGGACTCTGATAATTGAAAATGGCAAGGATAAAAATAGTTCAGATAAAAAAGTGGACAAAAATGAAAGTAGAATATTGAGGGGATGGGGGGAGAGGTGGTGGTATGTATATGCCATTGTCTTTGATGCCCATTCACACTGCAGCCAGACACTAATTGACTATCTCTGTTTCACAAACAGGTTGACCTATCTCCTTACTGGGTGAAGGGCACATCAAAAGGGATTCTTCCTGAACCTCACCAAGCCATATGGTCTCATTATTTGTCTGTGCAGGTAAGATACTCAGTTACATAACTGTTTTTAAACTTCCTGGTTTAATGAATAAATCCTTTCGCCTTTGCTTTTCATATTCTTCCCAGAGTCAGGATTTCATCTTCATTGCATTTTCTGGGATGTACACTGACCTAGAGTTTGCACCTTTCATATTAGTACTGCTGTCAGCTGACAGCGCAAGTCAGATGTTTTTGAGTGCTGATTATGGCAAGATGCTCTCCAAGTATCAGGGAAAAGCACAGAGCTCAAGGTTCTGGAGAGCAGTACATGGGCATCAGAGGAATGGATATTCCCTGAGGTCTGGGATCTGCACTCCTCAGAACTAGCTGCTATATGGACCATATGGAAATAGGTGGAAATATCATTTCTGTGTGCACTTAGGCTCCACTCATTTCCGTAGTCCCAGATATAAATTACAAGAGCATCATTGTCAATAAAATCTGAACAGAAATCTCAGTTTGGTGTTCACTTCTCCATCTGCTGATTTGAGTGCATCTATTGCCCTACTAGATAATTCAAAAGGGGAACCTGGCTTGAAACAAAAATGATAATGTGTACTTATGTAACATTTAGCTTAGGGAAGACTGTCATAGTGGTAAGGAAGGCCAAAGAAAATTAAGCACTGCAGAAATAAGAGAATGTTGGAAAAAGTAGCTAGTGAGGATGAAACAAAATTCAGAACAGCCAGAGGAGTTAGGCAAGGTAATTTCCAATAGGGTCATACCAGGATTATTGAAGTGCAGGAGCAAACGAAACACTGCTGTTGCTGTATGGGAGATGATCGTTTCTGCTCTGATCTCCCATAACCTTTACTGTTCAGATAATTTCGCAACCTGCAGCTTATTTTGGGCAGAATTCTTCACTGGTCGTTACAGGCTGAATTGCTCAAGGAAGTGCTAATGTACTAAGAAGGGTTAATCCAGGTGGATGCAGAAGGTCTAACCATGGTCAACCTAGCTGCCAGAAATGAAAGTGAACTGGAATACATGCGGGTTCTACAGTGATACAGATTCACAGACAGCTGTGGCCAGAGGTCATAAGGTTGTTGATACAGATACAAAGCATCTCTTCACCCAGGATGGATAAACTTAGAAAAGAATTTACTTGAGCTGTTCTTAGATTACTTATGAAAGTAAGTAATCTAAGTTAGCCTCAGTGTATAAAAATTGCAAAGGAAAAAAAAAAAAAGAAGAAACCAGTGATTCCTGACTAGGAGCCAGACACATGATTCAGGATATCTGAGCTACTGTTTGCTGTGGTGGAAAAAAAAATTGCCATGGATAATTATTCTTGCTTTGCCAGGGTAAATTTGTGGAAAGTCATTATAGCTTGTACAAGTTGATGTGTGTGTCAAATCTATTTTTACCAATCATGGGACACATTTCTCTGAGCAGGCTGAACCTGAATAGGCAGAAATTCAGTCATTTTGCAGTGACATTAAATGTGTGATCTTTGACCATTTTTTAGCCTCAAAACATCACATTAGTGGAAATTTAGGGATGAAATCCCAGACTGATGTCAGAATACTAGAACAGGTTCAGAAAAAGGATCTCCCATCATATGCTACTTTTACTTGATGCACTATAATTGTCGGTCAGCATCATGAGAGCAGTTAACACCTGCAAACACTGGCAAGTTGAGAGTTGTGAATGTTTATTTGTACAGTTGGAGGTGGTGCCAGATGAGGGGGCAAGAGAAGAAAAGTGACCCAAAAAAGCAGTGAGATTTGGTGTTCTGGGAGCTGCTGCCACTGCAGGAACATGGCTGTGGAATTTGGCTTCACAGTTATGGAGTCAAGAAGATGGATTCACAGCTGTGAAATACAGACACATGCTACCAAGTTTTTGGGTTGCAAGGTGAAGTTTTGATAGCAAATAGACAAAGTAGTAGGTAGTAGCTGAGAAGGATTAAATTGTTTTAAACTCCAGTAGCTTTGTGTCTTGGCTAGCATTTAGTGAGTGAGAGTGTCAAAGAGGTGCAAAGAAAACAGGATTTGAAACTAGGACTAGCTTTTTCTATAAACATGTGCTGGAGATGCTGTCAAAGTTGTTATAGCTACCTTCTGCAAGTAAGTAACTGATAAAGTAGAAAAGGTAGTTTCTCTGAACCACATCACAGCAGCTCTAACTAGACAAATAGAAGACTTGACGTAATTTAATGGTCGCCTCTTGAGGGGGAGAGCTGAGAAGGTAAGTGTTGGCATGAGCACACAGGCTTCCTCAGAAGGGCAAAACACAGGGTTAGAGGGGAAAGGTTCATCTTGTCATCACTGCTTTCTAACATGTAGCCACTTCCTGTTTCTTTGAGAACGATGAATAAGAAATGAACTTGAATTTGGGCAAAGCTTCGAGGTTTTTATTGAATCGTACATAACTAATAAACAAGATTATACACTATCGTATTTTCATGGAAAATAGACTCGGTTAAATACAGCAACATATTTCTGCCTTTTGGATAGATGCTAATTTAGCATTTGTAAATTGCAAGGCCCCAGGAGAGCTGGAACATCCTCCCAGCAACAGCTTATGAGGGCTCCTGCTGGGCAGCCTTTGTCTCCAACCGAGCTGTCAGCACTGGCTCAGATATCATCGATATTAACTCCAGCACAGCACTGCTGGGACTCAGTGCCAGTGAAAGGAGCTGAGATCAGGCTTTTAGAGCAGCGGTGTCATCAGTGCCAGCCTACAGTGATGCCTCTGTGGAAGTGCAGAGCACTAATGCCAGAAATGGGACCAATAAATAGCAATGCAGAGAAACCAAGTCAACATTCCTTTGTACATTAGTGTGCTCTTCTGCCTCTACCCCCCAGACCTATAGGATTAGCCTTGGAATGACACACAAGCATCTGCTGTAATAGTGTTTGGATTTCAGTCGACCAGTGGACATGGCGAAATTTGTCAGTGAGCTCTGAGCTGCAACATGAATAACTCTTAATGCTATACATATATATATATGTATAGAGAGAGACACTACATATTGGTACAATACAACTCAAAAAATCAATGGCCTAATGTAGCCATTTTTACGTGACAGGGTTAACCTTGAAATATTAATGCATAATCTATTTATTCTCCTCCAAACCGTAGAAATTGCAAAGAATATTCTCTCTCCTTCCTGTACACCTTTGTGATAAGACAATTCATTTTATTTCTGTAACTTAAGTGAATTAGCAGACTCTCCATCCCAGCTGGGAAATGGTTTCTCTTTTTCCTTGTTTCAATTAACAGTGATGTGGAATGGAATCACTTTTTTCTCTAGCTTTTCTGAAGGCATTTTCACATAGACCCCAGTAGTGAGACATCGTCTTCTCTTTATCTATAATATATGGGAAGACAGAAAATAAGCAAGTGATCACAGCATAATCATTGGCTAGCACTTTTAGAGAAAACTGGTGAATGTTCTGTCTTTACAGAGTACAAGCTATTCTAGACACCTTTCCTTGTCACCCCTCTTTGTAGAAAACCCACTGAGACCATTTGAGAAGTGATCACACTGGAAAATTTCATTTAACTTCTAGGGACAGGGTAGATTGAAAAATATGGGACAAGGTTACTGCTTGGTTTTAAGGTTTGGCGTCAGGTTTATTTCTAACAGACTGTGAGTACTCCAGACCCCCATGGAAAGAGGCAATCCAGGCTTACATTTTGATTACCTTTTTGTGCAGACATTTCTAGCCGTGAAGTTAAAAATACTCTAAGTTAAAATTCCCCCCTATCACAAGGGGAAGTATCTTTAAATTTGCTTTGCACAGAAGTTAATGGTGAGGAAAGGAAAAATCAAATGCTGGAATTCTGTATATTGTGAAATTAGAATGTACATGAAAACTGTTGCCTTTGATCCCAGAAGCATCCAGGACTCTAACCTGTTCTAAGCATCAAACTTAAGCCAAGGGTCAGTCCAGCTGATGTAAGCTGACTGCTTTCTGGTACACTGGCAGCACAAATGAGCCATAAGCAAATCTAGATGGCCACTCCATCAAGTTGTCTTATTTGTAACATTACACCAGTAAAAAGGAGCATCCCACTATGTTTGTTCCCAATGTTCCTCCCTGTTCTCATTTCTTTCTTCTTGTCCTCGTCACACAAAGGAGTGTTATTAGCAGGATGAGGCTGAGTTGATAGGACTTACCGCTTTGCCAATGAGAATGACTGAGATGATGATACTGTAAAGAAAAAATCCTGAGGCAGTAGCTCCTAATACCCAGAGATATATGGCAGTGTCTGGACATGGTTCTGGATCTAAAACATTTAATATCATACAAGACATGTCACAAATGAGTCTCATATGGAAGCCCCTACAGTCAATTAGTCAGCCTCCACATTGCTTTTCTGTAGCATGTGCTATTTCAGGATACTACTAGGGCTGAGCTCTGAGTGCCTATCCAGTCAGCATCTAGCTAAAATAAGCTTTGTGTGTCAAAGAACATACACCTTACTCTCTGTACAATTACATAGCTAACAGCCTAGACATACACGTACACTACGTAGCATTCCTTAAGCTTTCAAACGTCCATATATTGTTAAAAGCATTGCATGGCTATGACTATGCCTGCTTTAGGTGTGTGCAGGCAGACTTGAAAGGAATAAGAGATAATCATGATTTTCAGAGCTTGAATCAGTGTTCATCCTCACTTCTTAGAAACAGAACTTTGAAGATATTTGAGACATAATAGCAACAACCTTAACCTAGGAATAACATAGCACAATAAAGCTGCTTGGCTTACCAATGACATAGAGATGTGTCCCATTTCCCTTGTTCATAAAATAAGGTGGAGGGTACATCCGCTCCATCTTGCAGACATAAAGACCAGTATCATTAGCTTGCAGGCCGGTGAGGGTGAGTGTCACGTTATTTCGGCTAGGGCTAACCTGGCACTGAGTGACCTCTTCCACACTGAACATCTTGAATTCTGTTGTGTAGGTTGAAGCACAAATTTCAGTGAACCGGTCACCTGTCTTTTTAAGCAGAGTCACTCGTATTTCCTTTGCATTTCCAATGTGCTTGTATTCACACACCAAGCTGGCGACTCCTTGCCTGTTGGCCAGCACCATTGCTGGCTGAGTTACTTCCATTACTGTAAGGAAGTAGAGCATGACGGTAAGTGAACTGTCAAGAAATGATCTGCAGTCATTTACTTGAAACCCACACAACAGGAAGGGAATCCTACCACCTCCTGTTATCCACAGGTAATTCCTAGTAATGCTACTAAATCCTCCCAAGAAGAGGACTCCAAGACCACAGTTCACAAAAGCATTGCATTAATATACTTCAAAAAACTCAAGCAGTTCTTTGATTACTATAAATTATATTACAAATCTTAGCAACTACTTGTTGCTTCAATAATAGTTAATTTGACCCACTTACAGGAGCAATGACGTGCATGTTTCCATTTCTCTCCACACAAACTTTTAAATATACATAAGAAAGCAAAAAAAAAAATAGACTTCAAATGGTAAAGCTGAAATTTGAATTTTAAAATTAGGCATTTAAACCCCAGTTTCTGCCTGTTAGAAATAAGCATGTTTACCTTTAGAAACAAACAACTTGACACCCTGTATAGAACATGGAACAAAACCATTAGGATAGCAGTGTAACTGAATGGAAAAGCTGTTTGCACATTTTTGTTTCTGAACATGTCTCTCTTCATTTTTAATGAACTATTCCCAAGCCACAGTACAGCAACAGTATATACCCCAAGCCACAGTATAGGAACACACAGCAAAGCCTGACAAACATACTGCAAAAAGTGATGGCAAATCTGAAGGGGCAACTAGTGTACCATGTACATACCCACTGGCTGCTCTTTATAACTTTTATAGTCTATCCTGCCACACAATGGAAAGGCACTAACTTTTGCTTTAATAAGCTATGAAGACAGTATTATTTCTTCAATTTCATTTTATCTAAGTCTATTTTGGGGCAGGGCTTGTCTTCTTCAGTTCTGCTGTGCAAGAATTTGGGATGAAGATGGGTAGAATTTCTCCCATCTATTCAAACCTCTATATCCATGTTATCAGTTGCCAGCAGCTTCACTCGGAGAACATGGTTTGTCAAAATCTTCCTTCCTTCTTAAGCTACTCTGAATCCTGTCCAGCCACACTATAGATAACTTGTGATGTCCCAAGACCTTGTTCCCAGACTATCCTATGGAGAGGTCCCATGGCATCTCCCTCTCCCTGTTGTAGATGGATTGCAGTCCATCTCCTGCCAAAATGTGAAACTGAGAAAATGTAGACACCCTCATCTACCTTGCCTCCTTCATCTACCCACCTTGAGCAATGGCAGTGGCTGTGCAGAGAAAGCCCACGATGACCAATATTGAGATCATTCCTGTGCTGAGACAGATGCTGAAGGGCCTGAAGGTGGCTGATGCCTTCAGACTTTAAGACAAACTGGAACTCTCAGGACTGGAAAAAAAAACCTGACACCTTTCAGGATACAGAATCTTCGAAGTGTTTGAACCCACACAGCGTCAGTGTGTGTATATATATAGCTTTGATCCCAGATGCTCTACCTGAAAGTAATATGAAGCTTTGTTTTGGTTTTACGAGAAAGGAAGTAGTGGGTTTGATTAGTACGTGCACAGTTAACCTCAAACAGCATGAACAAAAACAACTATTCAGCAGATGGAAAATATGTATTCAATCTGAAACTGCCATCCATTCTGCTTTAAGAATTGAGGGAGGAAAGGTAATCATCCAAAGGACCAGTTCAGGCCCTGTGGTGCTGCCAGCATAGCACTTAATATTTTAGCAATCATCAGGTATTTCCTACCAGGACAACACATAGAGAGCTCTACTTCTGCCTAATGTGGCACAGTGAATCAGTGTGAGATAGCTTTTTTATGGAGGACTTCCCTTCACCCTCAATTTCTTTGCTTGCTTTCTTAGTGCTTGTGATGCTTAAAAATTGCTGCCCCCTTTGAAATACTGATTGCACTTTCAATAACTTCATCTTTTCATATCAGCAGTGTGACTCGAATCATAACCCAGATTTTTTAGGCTTTCCTGTTTCCAAGAAAAAATTATCTAGGTTTATAGCTAATGACTTCCACATCTATACTGAACTTGCCCTACCTACGGACTCTGCTGTCTAAGTACCTTGACATCACAGATGAAAAACACTCCAGGAGCTTTGATTATTGCTATTTCTGTGCAGGGGAATATGTTGGACAATCACATGCAGACCAGTGTGATCAGTTTATTAGCTACAGGGTGCGGTTTATATAATCATCACCTCTATGTTTATGCTACTTGTAACATTATCAACATTATTGGCTAATTAATGTAAGCTCACTCTCAAATGGTTATTGTGCAGCAAGCAAGCAGAAAGCGTACAGCAGCGTACAGCGGTGTACAGCGGTGGTATGCGGCGTACAGTATCTCTCATGTACTTTTCAGCATTTAGGAGTTGTCTGCTCTGTTCAGTTACTCCCTTCTTTTTGCCTCCGAGTGTCCTTGACTGAGGCATAGGCTTCTTCTGCAAAATAGGCTGGATTGCTCACATGTCCATTCCTTGCTCATAAATCCTCAACATTTCTGCTTAGATCACCTGCGTCATTTCAAATCTCACTGAAACAGTTTTCACACATTGGACTTTGAAAAGTCATGTAAAGTCTGAAAATCCTTTTGCTTTTTTAATGTGATAGACTGTCATATCCATGAATCATTGCCTAAAGAATGTCATAAAAATGAAGTTACACTTGAGTTACACTGAAGGTCATCATTCTTTTTTTTTCCACACTGAGAAGTTCTTTTAGAAGATGCTTCATCATTTATACATTATGCTGAGTTTGGCTAGGATAGAGTTAATTTTCACAACAAGATGGAGGGAAACATAGCCGGGACAGCTGACCTGAACTAGCCAAGGGGATATTTGGTACCATATGACCTCATGCTCAGTATGTAACTGAGGAAGCTGGCCAGCTGGGAGGGAGGATCATGGCTTGGAAATGGGCAGAGCAGAGGGTTCCAATTGGTGAGAAATTGCTTTGTGTATCACTTGCCTTATATATTCTTTTATAAGTATTTATGGTTTTTTTCTCTCCCTCTGTTGTCCTATTAAACTGTCCTTACCTCAACCCATGAGTTTTTACCTTTTCTCCTGATTGTTGTTTCCATCCCACCAGGGCCAGGGAGGAGCAAGCAAGCAGCCATATGTGCTTTGTTACTAGCTAGGCTTAAAGAACAATGTATATGTTGACCTAGTAGGTTGCAAACACCTACTTCTGGAGTGTGACTTACTTCTTACGCAATATTCTGCCTGATCCAAAGATACAGGATAAATATTTTATCTTTAAATCACATAAATACGTAATGATTTATTGCTTTCATACTTAGGTGATGCAACAATTGCTCGTAATGTCAGATTCATAGACAGTTTGGCCTCAAACAGCATTCAAAACAGGATTGGTGATCATTAAAAATATAGCTGTGGGAAAGTGAAAAACTGTATCCTAATAATGAGTAAGGCCCATATTGTATTGCTGGTTAGACAATCTTAAATAAATTTTATTAAATTTAGTATTAAATAGATGCTATTGCAGCATCATGTACCAGAATATCAGTGAGATTTATGGCATGAAATTACCAGGTTATGCCTGACATTTTCATATCCAGAGTATTAACCAAATTGTCTGTCCTATGTATCTTTTGGGCTTGGGTTTTGTAAGCAGTTTAACAAATGATGCATTTGAGCCTCATCGACCGTAATGTCATCTCCTGATAATTGATTGAGACTGCAAATTGATGGTGTAATTAACTGCTAAACACTTGCAAAGGATTGCCATGTAAAACTCCATGCTCACTGCCCCACATATCCACAGTACCTAATACACCTAGAGTGAGCGATAGCACTTGGGTGCACCTCTCTCTGGCAATTGAGACTTCTCTGGCAAATGTGTGTTTCCAGTGGTACTCATCTTGTTTCCCAGCCATTTTGCTCCCAGGGTGCTTTTTTGCAGATCGATGGCTCTTACTTTGTTACCCATGTTCCTCCTCAAAAACCTTGTCCTATGTTGACTACTCTTCCAAGTAAGGTGCAATATGTTCCCTGGGGGGTCTCTTGGAGTCAGCTGTTGTCTTCACAGTCAGTCTTCTGAAGTGAGCCCAGGGTATTCCCCTTCCAATGGATAGAGATAACCTTGCTATCATGCCCTCTATCCTTGGTCATCAGACTCTGGATCTCTAATTAACATATATACATAGAAGATGGATGATGCAGTAAAATAGAGATCTTGTTCCAAAAAAGATCTCCTTCACTGCTCCCATGCTTCTCAGCGAGGATAGGGCATGGAACAAAAGTATTGGTGCCTGAATGAGGTCCCACCTAAAATACGATCCACAAGAATCATTGGGGTGCCTTTTCTCTCTTCTGTGCCCCTTTTCTAGTTACTCTTCAACTGATGAAGAGTCTCTGGACTTCAGCTTGGTCTGTCTTCCCTGTACATCACAGAAATGATTTGAGAACGGCAGCTATAGGACCTGTCCTACCTAGTTATCATGCCTTCTTGTCTGTGCAGTCTGGTATCTTTCTGCCCTGACTTCCTCATTTTCAGAACATTTTTCTTCCACTCTTTCCCCATAACTGGAACCTGACCTATGTCTTAGGGGCAGGGCAATGGAGTGGGTGAAAAAAGAGACCTCCCTTCAAATTTGAAATTCAGAAGTTCTTTCAGGAAGGATATTCCTCAGGCTGTCTCCAACAGCTTATGCTTTGCGCTTGTTGTATCCAAAAGCTTAGTGTAAGATAAATCTTTCCTTTAATGTATGTTCATATATAATAGTACTTTTTGGTTTTAGGGGTGATATTAATCCCTGGGTCACAGGAAACCTTTATATTCTACATATGCTACCTTAGCAAAGTGTCAGAGCAGGGGAGGGGACTCAGGGCTTTGCAGAGCCTTAAACTGAGGAATCAGGTTAGGAGTGGTTCCGGTCTCACGGCCTCTTTGAACTTCGAAGCTCAGAGAGGGACACGCAATTTACACTGAATACTGGACTACACTACTGTAATTAGTCAGTTTGCTACTAAGTTAAATAACTAGGTTTCTCATGTAAGTTTCTTTCTTATTTTGGCTTGGTCGCTCATATTTTACTGATTTGAATTGTTTTTCTTCATTGAACACTTGTTAGGGCAAATCGTCTTGCTGACACCCAGTCAGAATTCCCATTGCAAAATGTTATTGTTCACAAAATTACATACTTTAAAGCCTGTCTCATGCTGCCCATGTTGTTTTTTTGGTTTTTTTTTTCTGTGACAGGAACTTGCTTGGTGAATTGCTTGAGATGTAATGGAGAGAAGAGAAGCTTAGCATTTGCATAAGTATCTGGTTTCAGGATATTTTGTTAAACTCAAAATGTGAGATCATGTCTTATTATGTTAAATAGTTCAAGTTTTTACCATGTTAGTTTGCCACAAACCTATTGGGGTTTTGAAATGCACTGTCATTTGAAAAAAAATCCAGACCTCTAAGTGGTATGGCTGAAGAATATATCTTTTCTACAAAACAGTAGGTAAAGAGAAAAGGAAATAACACGGTGACTGGAAAAATACTGTTTCATTACCATTAAAGGACTAAAACCTGATTAGTGTAAGCAAAGGCCTAAATATGACCAAGTGTGGTAGATCAGTCTTTGTTCCTGAAGTAACCACAATTCACATCACAAAACCACTGATTTTTTAAGTCTCTAAGAAATGTGTCCTTTCTGACAGCTTCTACCCCAGACTTGCAGAGGCTGTTCTGTAGTCCTAAGTATGTGCCCTCAGTCCAGATTCAGCAGAGGCAAAGACAGTACTAGCTGTGGAATTCTCCTCCCATTACTTATTAGGGCACAGAGAGTTGGTCTTCCTGTGCACTTCTCCTGACCAGCAGATTGTCCAGAAGGATTTGAGCTGTGGGTGGATGTGTGAGCATCCTTTTTCTTTTTGCTGTAGTTCTTGCTATTTCTTTTTTAGAGTCTAGGCTTTGTTGCCCCTACTGTAAAGTTATTTATATCCAACAGGCTTTTCTGAAATTCAAGACATCTATAGTGATCTAACACAGACAGAAATTTGCCTCCCAACTTTTCATGCTAACAGTCCTCAATTAGCCTTGAATATCTGCATTGTGCCCCTTACCTGGCTGGGTTTGCTACATGTTATTTGCAATGGTCCATGCATGACCTAGTAGCAACCAGGACCCCTGCCTGTGTGAATGTACTGCCCCCTCTCCATGCAGCTTACAGTCAAAATGTAACATCTGAGACTGTATGGAAAGGATAAGGAAGGGCATATAAAGAGACGGGACTGGGAAGCAGCACAGGGAAAAGCAACAGCTTTCTTACTCTTCTCCGGTTTCCTGTGAAGGATTGTGGCAAGGGAGAGATTTTAGGAGGAATTTGAAGACAGACTTCAAATTATCTTGGCAGATGTTTAAGAACTTACCTTTAGGGAAGGAGCTTTCCAAAGCAGAGCACCACAAATCTCTTGTTAACAGGCCAATCACTTGGGAATGAACACAGAATAAAGCAGGTACCCAGAGTGAGCACTGAAAGCTGTTTTCATGAATAAGCAAAAAAGAACCAAAGAAACCCCCCAAGACTATGAAAAAAAACCCCAAACCAAATCAGTTAGTATACCCTATGACAAGCTGCAACTGTAGAAACATGGAGAATTACTGGAAGAAGGTTTTGCTTCTGCTTCCCTTTATTTCTGAAAGCACTGAAAATAGGAAAACCAGCAAAGGTAGCCATATTTGTGATAGTCTCTGTCTCTGACAGTACAGCACTTCACATTCTTTGCACAAGGGACACAAGGATAAATCATTATAAAACTTTGTTGAAGACATATGAGTGCTGTTTTCCTCAAAAATGAGATGTATAAGAAATATTTTTTAAGGTGAGGAATGTCATTTATGTGTGGTGTATAGCTTGAGGAGCCTACTTCCAGTTTTCATAGGGCTCATTAAGTCCTTGGTGTTGTTTGTTTTTAATATTCTTTATGGCATTTCAAACTACAAGTTCAAATCAGGACTACTGGAAAACCTAGTATTAAACCTTTCTATTTAACATTTATAAAGCAAAGTATTTAAAGAAGCTGACGTAAAAGAGTTAGTGCTCCAACTCAGTGGACATACAGAAAGTCCAAATATTTGAAAGACAGGAGACCTAACAAGGAAAGGCCTTTTCCTTACAGTAGGAAGTTCATCCAATGGATATCACAGAGCACATTCTAAAGCACCTCTTTGAATTGATGACAGTTGGGTAATGAAGATCAGCTTTGTTTGTCAGTCAAAGTCTGGAGGCTGTTCCTGAAGACTGAATGATAGCTGATAGTTAAAATGGGATGGATTGGAAAATGAAATGAAGGAAGGAAACTTAGCAATATATCGGAAGGGGGATGGCAGCAGACAGGGACAAAGAGAAGGACAAGGTGTTCAGATTGACAGATTCACAGTAACATTTTGAGTACCTAACAGTGAACCAAAATCTTTCAAGGTCAGAGAATGTTTCAGCACTTGAGAAGAATAGTGATCATGGGCTAAGGCTTGTAAAGGTATGGTCACATTCACCACATCCAGACTCAGTCTGATTTGCCTGTGTAGGGAGTGGATCTCAGAACTACAGCACAGGTCAGCATCTCTTCCCAGGGACACACTGAGTTTGTGAACAAGTCTTGGGTGTCTTAGGGAAACAGCTTCTGTGTGTAAATCTCAGAGGGCTTATGATTGGATGGAAATAGAGAAATGAGAATACCAAGAAGGGAAAGGATGTTTTGGACAGAAATATTAGTGGCTGGATCAGTGAAGGATGTATGTACCTTTTCAGTGCTTTCAGATGTCACTATGAGTCTCTGAATGTATCATATTCACAGACAAAACCTGCCTAGAAGCCACTTAGGAATGAAAGCACACTTCAATAAAGATCACACAGTGTACCACCTATATCCCCATCAATAATGCTCTTTAAAATGGGTAGGATAGAGTAAAATGCTATGGAAACACAGAACTGAGGGACAGGGACCACTCACTTTTCTGCTTCCTGCACCTTCTTGCCTCTTTCCCTGCAATTTTGTCTGTAAAAACCGTAGAATGAATAGTGGCTTTATTGTTGATTGTTTATTCAGAGCTTGTCATGGAATCTGTTGCTGGGAATTCTCTCTAAGATATGTAGGGTTGATGCCCTGATGTATGGAAGTGATATGCTCAGTCTGTCTGCCTTTGGTCCATGGACCACCATGTGTTACTGAATGTTTGAAGCAATATGTGCAAGGATTGTGAGTTTGCATTAGAACATATGTTAAATCATAGGCTAGAGGCTCTGGAAAACAAAGATAAGGACTTTGTGGTAGAGGATTGTATAACAAATCCCAGACTTTATAAGAATCTTATTACTTTTGAAGTGTGGCAGCTGCAAAAAAGGTTGTCACCCCATAACCCAGACCTCTCTGCAAATGGGATGCGGTAGCCAGGTGCTGGGTTTGTGGCTGGCATAATGTGAGTCTGCAAACTAAAAGCAGGTCCTATACCTCCCAGAAATGTATCAGCTGCAGTGTTTGTTGTTCAACCCTCTCTTTGCTATAGAATCTAATCCCATGTACAAAGCCTTATCCTTTGTCTTCCTAGTTTACAAAGTACTTGAAACTACATTTCTAGGACTTATCAGCTCCTCTTTCCTGAAGTCCCTACCAGGGCTAAGGATGAAAACAAAACTCTGAAATGTCAGAGAGGCCAGATGTACAAGGGGAAGCTGAGTCTTCATTAGCCAAAGTGTTAGTTTGAAAAAGCTGACAAGCTTCAATCTCTGTGTTTAGAAGCTCTTTCTTACTGTATACAGTTTGCTGGCAGGGAATCTTTCTCATATTCTTAGACAAACACATCTATAGCAACTCTAGAAGTATTAACTTAAAGGTGTCAGTGTGGCCAGCTTGCTCTCCTGGTTGAGTTGAGCACTGATTAATGCCTGCTATAAAGCCTCTGATTGCAGCGAGCATCCAACTAATGTGCTTCTCTACAACTTCAAGTACATCCTCCCACTATCATCACCTGAAAACCCAGATGGGAAATAATACATTTTAAAATTCAGATCCAGCATCCAGTAGAATTCAGAATGCTTTGGCCACTGGAATAACAGATAGCAGAAAGTATGATAGTGAGCAGTTTGCTTGGACTGTGCCTAGGCATGAAAGGGACACACAATAAGGTTTGCAAATGTGTTTCTAGGTAGGAAGGAGATTATGAAACAAGGCTGCAAAATCAGTAAGAGGGGATAAAAAGGAGGATGGGCTTGTGGGTAACACAGCACCCGGGGAATTTTTGATGCAGTGAGATTATATCTGGTACATACAAAGAAAACAAATATGTTGGATGAGGTCCAATGAAAATTGCTTCCTATGCAAAATGGGAGGAAATTATTAGAATTTTATAATTTTGATGAAATGTTGAATGAAAAGGGAAAATTTTGGACAAAAGGCATGTACATCTTTTCCTAAGGGTTTTTTCAAGCCCACAACAACAACATTTTTATTTTTAAAATGATCAGAACTTCTGCAAAGAAAAAAATGGTGCCTTACACCCTGGCAAAATGTAGTTTTGTCTTTTTTCTGCCTAGAACCAGTACTGGGTGAAATGAGAAAAATGTGAAGCTAACCTTTTGCAGCCAAAGCAATTGCAGTTAAGAAGAGCTTTCTTGAGAAAGTTTCACTTCCTAAGGTTTTTTTGCTATGTTTGCTCATTTAAATGGCCATTGTATTAACACACTTTTTATGATTTTCAAATGTCAGCAACCACCTGTCTTGTGAAAGAAAAAGTGTAAAGCAGAAGGCCTGGTTCTCATTACCTTGAGGACCTTACTGCATAAACAAATTTTGCTACCTCAGCCTTGTCAGTGGCATTGCCGCAGAATCGCCTGGCTGACACATCAACCCGGTTTGGGTTATTGCCAGAGGTCGAGATTCTATTGAAATACCTGGTTCTCTGTGCTAGAGCCTTTGGGCCAGAGGGGTAGGCAGAACCTGTCTCCATTCCCATTACTCTCTTCCTTCAATAGCACCTCCCATTCCTGACTTGAAGGATGTAGGTAAACTATGAATGCTCAATAACAGTGCTTTTGTTGTTCTGTTTTAAATACTGCATCCTGAAACAGACTAATTTGATTTGCAAGCTATTTAATAGTAGACTGTGCATTAGGTCAGGAGCACACTGAGATGGTGAATACAGGCTCTGGAGAAAGTACAAGCTATAATTTCTG
This sequence comes from Chloroceryle aenea, assembly GCA_013399075.1. Classification (NCBI taxonomy): domain Eukaryota; kingdom Metazoa; phylum Chordata; class Aves; order Coraciiformes; family Cerylidae; genus Chloroceryle; species Chloroceryle aenea. The sequence goes on from VWZY01008407.1 coordinate 815,333, forward strand.
TCTGTGACTTTGCAGTGGCCAGTTCTTGATTTATTGAGTTCCTGGGCCACTGAGGGGCTGGAGACATTTGGAGTTGCAGGCTCTAGATTTTTGAGAAGTTGAATTTGCATGATAAGCTGTTGAGCCTGGGAATGGGGCTTTTGTTTTTGAAATGAACTTCTACAACCAAAAGTTCAGGATAGAAGATAGTAATGTATTTCAGGAGCTTGCCCAGTACAATCATGTTCTTTAATATCAAGGAAAAAAAAACCTTCAGAATTTCCAGTTACATAGTTCTCAATGTTTTTCAAATTAAATGACTGGATTTTTCTTCATCAAAGCAGAATTTTCTTTCAAATATACACATTATTTTTAAATATGCAAACCTTATTTAAATGGCCACCATCAAAATGAAGTATTATTTTTCTTTAGGAACGAATGTCTCACTTGAAGCCTCCAAATTATCATTTGTTTTACTTTTCAATTTGCAAACAAAACCAACATTTTTTTCCCTTTCAGTTTGATTGAAATGAGTCCTCTTGACTTTCTAAATTTGCCAATGAAACAAAAAAATTAATTATTCATCGAGTTCCAATGAACACACTTCATAAAACTTCTGAATTATGCAAACTAATCACCTTCTGGGAAATAGGTATAGATCATTTTATGGTACAAGCTTGCAGTGTGACTCAATGCCTCTTCACTTGCACACTATAACAGTCCTCACTCATCTGACTCTTGCCTTGTCTATGGTTTTTGGCTCATTTCCCCCCACTACCGCCATCGATCTTTTCTAGTTTTTCTTTGCTTACAACAAAATATTCTTTATCTTTCAAGATATCAAATGCTGCCATCCTGTGAGGCAAACGCAGATAAGAGGACAGAAATGGTTAAATGACTTGCATCATGAAGTTACTTGAAAAACTTGCTGCTACTCTGAGAGTGTCAGCAGGGATGGCAGGAGTGGCAGGGATGGCAGGGGTGGCCTTCTGGCTGCTGTTGCTCAATGTTTCTAGCAAACGAAGTGTTCTTTTTTGGCACGGGGAGGAAGGGATTCTCCTCAACAGAGGTCTGGCCTTGGAGGTGGACCTCTAGGGAAACAGTGAGAAACACAACAGAAACAAGACACAGAAGTTTAAACTGAGGGGTCAGAAGCAGACAAGGGAAAACAAGAAGGTCTGATCTTCCTCTCCTCTAGCGACTACCCCATTCTCTTAACTCCCCCCTTCTCTGTGCCCTGTGACTGCAGAGGCTGCACGCATGAGTGTGGTGGGAAACAAGGGCTGCCAGCCTCCTCCTCACAGTCAACCAACGCTCTCCTGAAGTGAATCACAGTCTCTCCCTCCCCAGCAGCCTCTCTGAAGCAAGACCCTGGTCTCATTCACCCACATACTACCAGGCCCTTCATCTGACCTTAAAGAGGAACACACCTGACTCATGCTTGCAATTTGGACAAGAAATGCTGTGTTCTCTTTCCTTCATTTCTCACGCATGCACAGGGCCAGCAAGGCCCTGGCGTGGTGTCATAGATGCTCCAGCTGAGCACTCATCCTTCTCTTTGCACTAAAATGGAGAGCAGCCACATGCATACCATGCATGGTAGCATCCATTTGCTCCGTGCTTTCACAAATTAACTACAGTTTTTGCTAACCTCCATGTGCCATTCTTGGGATCCACTTAGTTACCTTGATTAAGTGCCCACAGTTTCTTCAAGTAACCTGATTTAATAGCAGATGTCATAATGGCCACATACAGCGTTTTTACACTCCAAACTGAGTAAATGCCTACCATAGTTGCTTGAAGAATTTTTGGACATTTTTTCCACTTGATAGCTGGAAGTTTTCTGCAAGAGTGGCTGCCAACATCAACCATCATTCATTTAGCAGGAAAGGGAGGGCAGGTACCAAGGTATTTTTTTATCATCGAGAGATCGATTCTTTAATCCAAATGCCACCGAGAGCTCCCGTCCTTCCAGAGCAGGCAAGAGAAGGGCTTAGCTGATGGCACCTTGTCTTCAGAGCTGTTTGTGCTCATTTCAGGAACATTCTAAAGCCCAGACAATCAACATGTTTTTGTGGGAAGTCACATTTCATATGGCTTGACTTCTGGTGAAGACATGGCAAAAAGTGGGTCCTTGTGCTCTTTAGCAGCAGGCTGCTGGCAGCTCTAATTTGCTTTGGCAATCATCAGCCTCCAAGAGGAATTTCTCCTCAGGGAGCAGCACTGTTTCCCAACAACAGGGCCACCTCTGCTGTTACACTGTGGGCACACATTAACTGCTATACTGCTTTTAAGCTTCTAAAAAATTCCTATTGTGACAGGAATACGAGAGAGCGCTAAACCTTCCCCACCAAGGGAGGGAGGACTGATCTACAGTGAGTACAACAGTAGCAACTGGTCCCAAAATGGGCAGGATCTTTTCTGGCCCCAAAAAGTCCTTAGCCCCTAGTCTCTCTCTCCCTTGTAGCAGCACTAGCCCTTATGCAGCTGTGCAAGCTAAATCCCTTCTCTAGTCCAGTTCATCTCACAGCCAAATTAATCCCAGTGCCAGCACAAGGAGGTGGGGTGGTGCAGCTGTAGGCCAGAGGGGCAATCTGGATGGTGCTGCCTTTTCTTGATGATGCTGACTGAGATCAGGTAAAGCAGATCATGAAAACATGTCCTATAATACTACCTGGCACAAAACTCTGATGACAGGGCTGGAGAATTCCTCAAGGCTTTATCTTCAACGACATACATTTTATTTGTATGTATTACATATATTACCTTATATTATTATTAGTATATATTTTTATATAATTATATATTATTATCTTTCTGAGTGTTGACTCTCCAGCACACCATACACAGGATATTTAATGTATAGTAAAGATAATTAAATCCTAAACCTGTGATCTGTGAGACAGCTGAGCTTGTGAGCAGTGTCAGCTCAGGGAATAAATCAGCAGAATGAATCTTTGAAATTGAAATTTATTTCTGAACAGTTGCCTGGTGAGGCACTTGAGGTTTACTCAGTTTTGACCTCAAAAGCCCCAAGCAATGACTGCAGTAGTAAAGTCTGTGAAAATGCCATATTTGCTTTGATAGAAAGGGCTGAAGAAGGAGCTGATTTAACAGTTGCAGTCAGAAATATCAGCAATATTGAATTTGGGCAGAGAAATGGCTTGCAGAGGCATATACATGCAGTTCACTCCAGAGAGACAGGAATGGCAATTGACTGCCATGGGGTTTAGCACAAGACTGAGCTCTCCAAAGAATAAAGCAAATCTGGGCACACCGGGGACCTCAAGAGGGAGCACAGGGAAAAGGAGTCCTGGGTGCCCAGAATTTCGCTGCAGCACTCTGTAAGATGCCGGTGTGAGCAGGAGACACTGCTTTGGGTGTTTGCCATAAAGTACTTCTGGAATGAATGGCTCTGGGCTTCAGGAATACCCTGGCTGCACCCACATGCATATCCAGCAGCTGTGCCTGGGTGTTGTAAGGTATTTAAATTCAGACATCAGGTGTTAGCTACCACCTCGAGGTCCTGGCAGGGTTACCCCAAGACAGGGGTAAGTTGGCAGATGCCCTCACTGAAGGGCCCCACCCGTGAGTGAGGGATGAGGATGTGGAGTGAGGATGTTCCAGTACCAGCTCCAGTTAAGCAGTTTGGGTGCAGCCACCCAGGTTTGGAGGCTTGGAGGTTTTCCTAGGAGTGTACCTGGATCCATTTGAGCTTTACTAACAGACATGAGTCATACAGTCCAAAGCAAGATTTAGCCCCAGGAAAGTGGTTCAAAGGGAATGTTTTTTAAAAGCTTTCTGAGCAGATGTTCCTGTAACTCTGGGGTTTGGAACTTTGAAGCGTATAAGTAACTCAGGAGGTTCCCCCCTTCTAGGAAGAACATGCCTTTTACATGAAAGAGTGGGCCTCAAATCTTAAAAGTATTGCTAGCTTTTCCACTCCCCTCCCCTTAAATACACCCACAGATACATGCTTCATATTTACAGCGTGGTCATCCTCACCGTTGCCTTAGGGCCAGGTTTTGTAATCTTATATCTGATCATTGTAAATAGGGCTGTGAATGCCATTGTAACAAGAACCAGTGGACAGTTGCTGAGCCATGTAACTTGCCAGCCCAAAAGAAGAGGGAAAATAGAAGGAGGGGGGATTCTCAGTTTAATTTCTCTGAATTCAGCATCCCCCCAAAATACTTAAGTATAACAAATTAGGTAAAGACTCTGCTATAAATTATCTTTAAAAAAGGTGAAAAATGATCTGACTACACAATGATATTCTCATTAGACCTCCTTGATAGATGGGCAGGGCAGTATAGATCCTTACCCCTTTGGCAAGAGTGTTATGTGTTATCATGCAGTGTATTCTTAGAAAAGCAGCTGCCATACCTTCCTGAAGAATTCATTTCTCGCAAGCCCTCCCTCTTTTCAGTTTGAGAGCTGTGGGTTTGTACAAAGCGTCATTGTAAAACAGGCCTACCACATCCAAATGTCATTCAGCACACTATTATTCTCAGAACAAGCCATACCGCGCCCTAGGAAGCAATGATGAAATATCAAGGGTAACTATGAAGCATACCTGAACCAAGTCTTTCCTTTTGTACCCTCCTCAGCACTGTCGGTCTTTGCTTTGCTGCTAAATGGATGTGCAGCACAGCTGGGTCCCCCTATCAGATGATGTCCTCAAGAAGGGAATGTGCTCCTTGCTTTTTCTACTCACTATTGCTTGTGGCCACACTGAGCAGACCACAGCTGAAAGCTTCGTGCCCTTCTTCAGGTGACAGACCCATTTGCACTGAGGTCTGGTTGCAGAGATTCCCATGGCTTCAGACAAGGTACATAAGGCACATTATGTCAGGTGCTACTGAGATAAGGAAGAGACACAATCAATATCACTGGGGTCCAGCCCAGAGCTTGAACTAATCCAGTCCTTCAAGTTTGCTCCTTACTGCACAGTTACTGCAGCACAATTCCCCAGTCAGCAAGTGAAGTATTGCAAGTATAGTGTCCTAGCATCTACTCTGGTGGGAATACCATACAAAGTCAAAACAGTGGAAGTCCGTTGGACATGTTTATGGAAAGCCTAATTCTCCTGACCGGGACCATTTCATCACCACCACACTTTGCTTGGTTCTGCTCTCATCGTAACTCTTAAGAAAGAGTATTGCTGCATATGGATGTGGGGGGGGAAAGCCCAAAGTTTTGTCAGTAGTTTGGGAGCTTGTGGAGAATGTGAGGAATATTTTGTGCTCTCCTGAGATGGAGTCATACTTTGTCTTGAACAGATTTAAACTGGGAAGCCCAAGTTTAAACCAGGAATAATTGACTAGATGAAGCAAAGCTTATTCCTGGGTTTTGGATCATTGGGCTTTGTTTACTGACTGACACAACTGAGCACTATGGAATGAAGAGGGTTTTGAGAACCGTGTTAAAGTTCCTGGAGCCTCCATTTCCCTCATTTGCATTCATAGAGAAAAAGGATCAGCAAACAGGACCCCAGCCTTTTTCTCCCTTCCTCACATTTGCTCCTGTGAGAACTGTCCAAGCCAGGCCTGGGAAACCTCTGGTACTCAGCACTGAAAGCCACTGCTTGCAAGAACATGTGTTACTTTCAGAAATGCATCAAATTCCTGGGGACCCTGGGGAGAGACTGAATGGGATCTCAGCAGTAAAGGCACCTCCAAACTCTTTTTCCCACATGCAGTTTTCCAAGGCTGAGCTCACAGAGTACCCCTGTTGAGCAGAGGACTGCAGCCCATTGTGTGCAGCTGCGTACCCGCGTAGGTGGTTTGCCGGAAGGGACGCACGGCTTTCCCTCCAGATGTGTGACTTAAGCCTTTTCTTGCAGCAGTGCAGTTAGATGCAAGGCCCAAAACTGAGGAGAAGCAGATCCCAAAGTCTGTGGGGCTCTGCTGGTTACCTCCCTGAGGGCATTTAAAAGCAGAAGGAGAATTTTGATCTGGATGGATTAAGAATGTGGAGAAACATTGCTCATTGAGGTGCCAAGAACTGCCACCTTTCCTAGAAGTGTCTTTGTGTCCAGAACTGCACGTGGCAGAAGGGCTGTGGATCAGTGTGAGTGTGAGGAGATTCAGGATGTGGCCCTCAGCTACACATGGCCCTTCAGGGAAGGTATATGGAAGAGGGAAGATGTGTGCTGGGGGTTTGCAAAGACATTTGCTGCAAAAGAGCAGTTCATGGCCCTCTCCTGCTGGCCTGGCTGGGGAAGAGGCAGGAGAGGACCTCCCCATTATCAATAGAGCCTGCAGCAACCCCATGGGCTGGGCACCTTCCAGGCAGAAGTGGCTAAGAACACCCAGCCCCCAGCCCAAGTCACCCTCCTGGCCATCCTGCAGCCTCTGTTCCCATGGGCAATGGCCGGGCAGTTCAGGGCAATGCTGGAGCTATCTGAGAGGTGTGATGGTGGTTGTTGGAGATGCACTGTATTTATGCCTGCAGTTCACCGTTACTTCTGCTGGCAGAAACCACCTTACGGTCTTCCTACCTCCTGTTTTTCTTTCTCCTGTGCTGTGTGTTTCCCTTCCTTTTAGCCCCAAAAATGCATCACAGCATGAACTGTGGTGCCCACACAAAGACTAGGAGGGAGTGAGAGGTGGGGAGGGGAGTGTGCCAGTGGGCTGGGAGGAGTGCAAGATGCTTTTGGCGTAGAGCCTTCAGGGCAGTGCGTGCTTTAGCCTGCTTTCATTGACTTTGAGACCACAGTACAGTTAACAGGAGATGACAGTGTGAATGCAATTTTCTGTAAATTTTGGATGCTGCTGAAACCCAGTGCTTTTCCATCAGCACACCCACAAGTAGACCTACAGCAAATGGGAGCCTACTGAATCCACTTGGTGGAGAGCATGGAGAAAAAAAACATGATCTCTTCAAGAACATAGAAGCATTTCTTGTTTAATATCCATGACTCTAAAGCTCCTGTGCCAGAATAAATCCCTTTTTTTCAGTCTAGGGACATCATTGAAGTGCTGTACAAACTCTACAAGTTTGAAGGCAGGGAAGTGGTTTGCAGAATTTTTTATTGTCATTTTAGTAATTTAAATTCACTCTGCCTTGAAGACTTTTGTCACAGGAAAGCAATTTAATTTCTAAATGTTTGGGCACACATAGTGATCTATTTCAAATAATGATGGCTGGCATTTTATTCCGAAAGCCTGAAAGGCAGAAGTGAGTATTAAATTTCAGGATCATATTCTGTATTTCCTGATATCCTCTTTTATTATTAGATACTTCTAATTTTTGATTCATTTATTTCTTTCTGTTTTATTATTTATCCCTTCTCAATTTAAGGCTGCCATGTGCAGAAGCTTAGTTTGTTTTATTATCATGAGGGCTTGGACTGAGATTATATGTTTATATGTTTTTAACCAACAACATACCAACCCCATATCTGTTTCAATCCTTCTGTTGTTTATCAGGTTGCTCAGCCTTTGCATACAAGACCCTACTGTGTCTGAATTTTTAGCACACATTCTCTGTGCCACAATTAGCAACCCTCACTCTGCACACTGTTGAGTCCTCATCTAAATATTCCAGTTTTTATCTTTTTTTTCATCATGGTTGAGTCAGACCGTGAATCCAAATGACCCCTGAATATTAGGTGGATAATGTCTTTACCTGAAATGATTAAAGCTTTGAGGATTAGAATCCCCTGTGTTCAAGGGGAAAAGCTGAATTTCTGTGCAATCAAGTAAAAACTGAAAGCATAAAGAGCTGTTGCTTGCAGCCACCGTGAGCCAGGATTACTTCAGGCAACAGCTCAGGCTCATTTAAGCGTTGCAGCTCTTAGACAAGGGCTGGGCTTAGATGAGCAGTATACTCCTGTCACCCAAATTACCATGTATGAGTTACTGTACCAATGACATGGTTAGCTGAGCAATTATGGTACAGAGACGTGGAGTTTTGTGAGGCCATTTGAGCTAAGTAGCTCTTTGGCAGTTGTCTGCTTCTGTGAAGCTCTGGACACTATAAAGCCTTTTAATTCTCTTTTTCTTTTAGCAAGCACTCAAGCCCACAGAGCTTTTCTTCTCCAATGCCTTGCTTATAGCCTGTGTCATGTAAACCTCTCTGAGGGCTGGGCTGGGATTTTCTTGCTGTGGATCTGTGGCATAGCTTTGCTCAATCCAGAAACAGATGTCTTCAAGAAGCAGAAGCATCTGTTTTCCCAGACTTATCTTCTAACTTATGAGAGGAAACACTTGGACTTAGCTACACAAGAGTTAAGACTTGTGGATGAGGTTGGGCCTTTATGGACCAACACATTTCAGTGGGTCAGAGCCAGAGAGCAGAGCCCATTGCTGTCAGTGGTGTGAATCAAGGCATGGTACCTATTAGCTTAATGTATCAGAACATCATTGACAGCATGGCAAGCTCTGGCTGCAGCTCTTGTTTGTTTAGATGGCAATGGCAATTAGGTTAGAATCAGTCCCTTTAGGAAGATCATTTTAGTGTCTCAAAATTTTAAAATAATTGCCTTGTGTATGTTGTCCAAATGCTCACAGAACTAGCTCTTCGGTCTAACAAGGAGTTAGGTTAAACAAATGCACACCTGTTGTAATAAGAGATGTGCTGCTGTGGTTACAAGATGGAGTATCTTAGTTGAAGTACTGACTAGCCTACACTGTTTTAAAGTACATTTGGTTTAGTGCCTTCTTTCAGTACTATAGTGATGTGCTTATTCTTTTTGTCTCTTGTTAAGAGACATTTTTGTTTTTAAAATTGCAGTTTCTTTTGAAGCTGTTAAATAAGATGTATTTCTCTGAGGAGGTGATGTATATATGCAGGTGGACACTGCCTCCTTTGAAGATAGCTTGCTCGACTGAGACAAAAGAGTAAAGAAGTCCTCACCACAAGGATTTCTCCTCTAATCTGAACTTTCTGCATAATCTTGACCAGACTTGCTTAAGCAAATGTCTCTCCAGACTTGAAGCAGATGAGTCTTCCTTCCACAAGCACTTGGTTAGTATCCAGGTCTGGGTGACAGCAGACAGGAATGGTCCCTTAGAACCTTACTGGTAATAAGGAAAGGCCCCACTACTCTCACCAGTGGGACTAGAGGTCCCAATAGCACTTGGAGGAGCAACAAGCAGTTTTCTACCCGCCTGTGAGGAAATACCTGTTATTCTGCAGACAGATGTCAATAGTGATATCTTGCTACTTCCTGCCTAAATTACTCTTCGTTTCTAGCTGATGTGGACTAGACCAATGGTATTATTCTTCTGTGATTTCTGGCAGAGTTGCCAGCTCCAACAGAAGATAAACAGAAGGGCAAGTGGAGCACAAGAGATGAGAAGGTTTTACTCTGGGAACTGCCTAAGGCAGGCTGCTAGCCAAAGCAGGTGCCTGTGTCTAAGGTTGGTCTCCAGAATCCTCTTCATATCAGTGGAGAGAAAACATCTGCTTACTGGAGATGGCAGAATTTAAAGGACATGAACTCCATTTCTTTAAGCTCTCTGTCACTGTCCACAAGTGTGGACTCACTCTAGTGTCAAGTGTAGTTCTACATAAAATGACTCAAATACAGGTCATTTTAACCTGTATTTGTCTGGAAACTTAGAATCATGCCATTTTTTGTGAATAAAAAAGGCAACTAGGAAAATGTGGAATGGGTTTCTGCATAGTCCTGGTAGGAAAAGGGATCAATCTGTTAGCAATGGAAAAATGTGAGTTCAGAGAAGATCATAGATTTACAGAATAGTTTGAGTTGGGAGGTATCTTTAAAGGTTATTTAGTCCAAACCTCTGCAGTGAGCAGGGACATCTTTAACTAGATCTGGTTGCTCAGAGCCCTGTCCAAACTGACCTTGAATATTTCCAGGGAGAAGGCACTTACCAACTCTCTGGGCAACCTGTTCGGGTTTTTCTCCTCTGTCACTGTAAAACATTTCTTCCTTACATCTAATCTAAAGCTACCTTCCTTTAGTTTAAAACCATTATCCCTTGTCTTGTCACAACAGACCCTGCTAAAAAGCTTATCACCATCTTTCTTATAGGCCTCTTAAGTACTGAAAGGCTGCTATAAGGTCTCCCTGGAGACTTCTCCAGGCTGAACAATCCCTACTCTCCCAGCCTTTTTTGCATAGGAGAGGTGTTCCAACCCTCTCATTGTTTTCGTGGCCTTCCCCTGGACCTGCTCCAACACGTCCATGTTCTTCTGGTGCTGGAGACTCCAGAGCTGGACACAGGACTCCAGATGGGGTTTCACCAGAGCAGAGTAGAGCAACAGAATCACCTCCATCAACCTGACAGCCATGCTTCTTTTTTTGATGCATCCCAGGACACAGTTGGCCTTCTAGGCTGTGAGTGCACATTGCTGACTCATGTCCAGATTTTCATCCACCAGTACTCCCAAATCTTGCTTTTCAGGGATGCTCTCAATCCCATCATCCCCCAGCCTGTATTGATTCTGGGGGTTGTCCTGACCCCCAGATGCAGGGCACCTTGCACTTGGTCTAGCTGAGCATAATGAGGTTCACATGGGCCCATTTCTCAAGCTTTTCTAGGTCCCCCTGTGTGATATTATTGTGTCCCTCAGGCATGTCAGCCACACCACTTGGTTTGGTGCCATCTGCAAACTTGCTGAGGGTGCACTTGATCCCACTGTCTATGTCATTGATGAAGATATTAACCAGCACTGATCCAAATTTGGACCCCTGAGGGACACAACTTGTCACTGACCAGGACACAAGCTCTGGATGTGACCATCCAACTAATGCCCTGTCTACCAAACACTCCACCCATCAAATCCATATCTCTCCAGTTTAGACAAAAGGATCTTGGGGGGGACTGAGTTAAAGGCCTTATAGAAGTCCATACAGATGACGTGTAGCTCTTTCCTTGTCCACTGATGTAGTCACTCCATCACAGAAGACTACTAGGTTGATCAGGCAGAACTTTTCCTTGCTGAAGCCATGCTGACTGTCTTGAATCACCTCCC